>QXEO01000164.1:1559037-1828955 GCA_007115705.1 Dactylis glomerata | reverse complement strand
AGCATCCTTAGGATCAACAAAACCCTTGGGCTGTACCATGTACAACTCTTCCTCAATGTTACCATTAAGGAACGCGGTTTTCACATCCATCTGCCAAATTTCGTAATCGAAAAATGCAGCAATTGCTAACATAATCCTAACAGACTTTAGCATCGCTACGGGTGAGAAAGTCTCATCGTAGTCAATTCCTTGAATTTGTCGGAAACCTTTTGCGACAAGTCGTGCTTTATAGACGGTCACATTACCATCAGCGTCTGTTTTCTTCTTGAAAATCCATTTATTCTCAACGGCCTTTCGGTCATTGGGAAGTTCCACCAAAGTCCATACTTGGTTTTCATACATGGATTCCATTTCGGATTTCATGGCTTCATGCCATTTGTTGGAATCTGGGCTCATCATCGCTTCATCATACGTCGCAGGGTCATCGTTCTCAACAATGGCATTTACGACAAGATCACCGTACCATTCAGGAGCAGCGCGTGTTCTTGTCGACCTGCGAGGTTCGGTAGTATCCTCTTTTGGAGTTTCATGATCTTTATCATTAGCTCCCACTTCATTTGGTGAAGTCACCACCGGAACAGTTTCCGGCGCTGCGCCACTCGCCAATTCATGAAGAGGAGGTTCAATAACCTCATCGAGTTCTACCTTCCTACTATTCACACCTTTCGAGAGAAACTCCTTCTCCAAAAAGGATCCGTTCTTAGCAACAAACACTTTGCCTTCGGATCTGTGATAGAAGGTGTACCCAATTGTTTCTTTAGGGTATCCTATGAAGACACATTTTTCCGCTTTGGGTTCGAGTTTATCAGGCTGAAGTTTCTTCACATAAACATCGCATCCCCAAACTTTTAGAAATGACAGCTTAGGTTTGTTTCCAAACCACAATTCATACAGTGTCGTTTCAACGGATTTAGATGGAGCCCTATTTAAAGTGAAAGCGGCTGTTTCTAGCGCATAACCCCAAAAAGATAGTGGCAGATCGGTAAGAGACATCATAGACCGAACCATATCCAATAAAGTACGGTTACGACGTTCGGATACACCATTTCGTTGTGGCGTTCCAGCGGGAGTGAGTTATGAAACTATTCCACATTCTCTCATATGTGCGCCAAACTCGTAACTAAGATATTCTCCTCCACGATCAGATCGTAGAAATTTAATCTTTCTGTTACGATGATTTTCTACTTCACTCTGAAATTCTTTGAACTTTTCAAACGTTTCAGACTTGTGTTTCATTAAGTAAATATACCCATATCTACTTAAGTCATCAGTGAAAGTAACAAAATAACGATATCCACCACGCGCCGGCACACTCATAGGTCCACATACATCGGTATGTATGATTTCCAATAAGTCTGTCGCCCGTTCCATTGAACCAGAAAACGGCGTTCTAGTCATCTTGCCCATAAGGCATGGCTCGCATGTTTCAAATGATTCATAATCAAGTGATTCCAGAAGTCCATCCGAATGAAGTTTCTTCATGCGTTTAACACCAATATGACCTAAACGGCAGTGCCACATGTATGCGGCTATATCATCATTTGACTTAATTCTTTTGGCATTCACGTTATGAATATGTGTTTCATTACTATCAAGATTCAAAAGAAATAAACCTTTCTTCTCAGGTGCATGTCCATAAAAGATATTATTCATATAAATCGAACAACCATTGTTCTCAGACTGGAATGAATAATTGTCTCGCATTAAACAAGATCCAGAAATAATGTTCATGCTCAACGCAGGCACCAAATAACATTTATTCAGGTTTAAAACTAATCCAGATGGTAAATGTAGAGGTAGTGTCCCGACGGCGATCACATCAACTTTTGATCCATTGCCGACGCACATCGTGACCTCATCCTTCGCAAGTTGCCGCCTATTCTTTAGCCCCTGTTTCGAGTTACATATGTGAGCAACCGAACCGGTATCAAATACCCAGGTGCTATTGCGACTACTAGTAAGGTACACATCAATAACATGTATATCATATATACCTTTGTTAATCTTCCCGTTCTTCTTATCCGCCAGATACTTTGGGCAGTTGCGCTTCCAGTGCCCCATTTCCTTGCAGTAGAAACACTCGGTTTCAGGTTTAGGACCAGCCTTGGGTTTCCTCTCAGAACCGGCAACAGATTTGCCGTCCTTCTTGTTTCTACCCTTGGACTTATTATCCTTTCTACCTCTCTTGAAACTAGTGGTCTTATTGACCATCAACACTTGATGTTCCTTTTTGATCTCCACTTCTGCAGTCTTAAGCATTGAGAGAAGCTCGGGGAGAGACTTCCTCATGCCCTGCATGTTGTAGTTCATCACAAAGCCTTTGAAGCTAGGTGGGAGAGATTGGAGAACCCGATGTATTCCCAACTCATTGGGAATCGTTATTCCCAAGGAGATGAGCTTATCGGCGTACCCAGACATTTTGAGTACGTGCTCACTAACGGAGCTGTTCTCTTCCATCATGCAGCTAAAGAACTTTTCTGAAGCATCATAACTCTCTATGGCAGTATGGGAGTCGAAGATCAGTTTCAACTCTCCCATTGTATCATAAGCGTTGCTGTTCTCGAAACGTTTTCGCAGCTCCGGCTCAAGTCCATACAGTATGCCGCAATGAACTAAACTGTGATCCTCCTTACGAGTCAGAAAAACATTTTTCTCTTCATCGGGAGCATCTTCTGCAGGCGGGTTACCTAGCGGTGCCTCAAGCACATAGCCCTTTTGAGAGGCATTGAGGAGGATCCTCAAGTTAAGTGCCCAATTGGTGAAGTTGCTACCGTTGGTGGCTAGTTTTTCTTTCTCCATGAACGCATTGAAATTCAGAGCAGGTGGTGCCATGATCT
This sequence comes from Dactylis glomerata, assembly GCA_007115705.1. Lineage (NCBI taxonomy): Eukaryota > Viridiplantae > Streptophyta > Magnoliopsida > Poales > Poaceae > Dactylis > Dactylis glomerata. The sequence goes on along the minus strand of QXEO01000164.1, from coordinate 1,826,118 downwards.
ACAAATTATTTGCAAAGTTAACTTAGACTAAGTTCATAATAGAATGAGTTCAGGTTAAATCAAATTCTACGTGAACTCCCACTTAAAAACAACATCCCTCCTAGTTTTCTTAAGTGATTACACGAACCAAATCCACTATACCGCAACCGATCATCACGTGCAACGATATAGTTTCAAAGGCGAACATCACCATGTTCATCATATCAACCATATGACTCATGCTTAACCTTTCGGTTCGTGTTCCGAGGCCATGTCTGTACATGCTAGGCTCGCCAAGTAGAACCATAACATTTGCGTGTGTAAAACTGTCTTACACCCGTCATATGTGAACGTAGAGTCTATCACACCCGATCATCACGAGGTGTCTCAAAACGACGAACTTTCGTGACGGTGCATGTTATGGGAGAACACATTTTATCTTGATATTTATGTGAGAGGGATCATCTTATAATGCTACCGCGCGATCAAATCTAAGCAGAATAAGATGCATAAAAGGATAAACATCACATGCATATATAATGTGATATGATATGGTCCTTCACGCACTCGATCTCCATCTTGTGCGTCATGGCATGATCTCCATCATTCCACCGGCGTAGCACCAAGGTCCATGGTGCGCCAACTGGGTTGTCTTCCTCCATTACAATATATCACTTGGATATATATATATACGGCACGCAGGCCATTTAAATGTAAAGACAACCATATGGCTCCTGCCGGTTGTTTATAACTTACAAAAAGGATCATCGCATACAATTTGTAACATAAACAACTTGACCATATCACATCACATGCCCCTGCAAAAACAAGTTAGACGTTTCTAATTTGTCTTGCATATTTTACGTGGCTTGGGGCTTTCTAGGAAGAACCGTTCTTACCTACGAACAAGAACCACAACGGTGATAAAAATATTATTAACAACTCTTTGTAAAATAGATCATAACTATAGTGGGAGAAACGTGCACCCGCAAAGCCACATATGCCGAAGCATGTCAAGTGTGGGATAAGTCTCGTGAACGCGGTCACGTAAGGTTAGTCTCGGGCAGCTTCAATCCCACTATGCCACTATGATCCAAAATACCAAAAAATTGCAATAACATGATCATCAACGCCCACATCCACATGTGTTCTAACCGTGCATACCAACTACGCATAGAGATGGCTCTGATACCACTGATGGGTTCGTAGCATAGAAAACAAAAATTTTCCTACGCATGAACACAAAAACTGGCCAAGATACTCTACGAGATGGTAGCAACGGATACTCACCCTCGACGACCGTAAGCGGGGATTACGTTCCCGCACAAACGTTGACGATGGAGAGTTGGTGAAGACGCACGTAGTCGACGTAGTCGTTCACTTGACGTAGTCGATGTTGTGGTTCACTTGACGATCACAAGATCGTGTACCCGGCGCCACAAGTGGCAGCGCCCCCGTACTCGCACACACGTGCAGCTTGACGTCGACTCCTCCACGCCCTCGGTCCAGCAGGGCAGCGGAAGAAGGGATCCGCTGGACACTCCTCCACACACTTCTCCAAGTGGGTGAACTACGAACTACAATTCCGGCAGAGCTTCGCTAAGCTAAGACGGAAAGTGGACAGCAACTATGCAAGGGAGGGAGGATCAAGAAGTATGTGTACAAGGGAGAGAGGGGGGGTTTATATAGAGGAGGAGGGCAGCCAAGGGGTGGCCGGCCCAAGGGTCTCCTCCCTCTTCATTGTCCCCTCTTCATTCCCTTTTATGGTGATTACTCCCTCATCAACATGAGGTAACCCCCATTTTAATGCATGACATTCATGCCAATTAAAATCACACTTATTGATTTAATAAAACATTTTTATTTCTTTAATATTTGTTAATTCATTCAATTAACAAACATTAACAAATACACCCTTGAGTTATTTCGATATCCCGAAACAGTTTCGGTGCTTTTCAGAAACAACCCTTATGCTGTCCTGTAATTCGATCGGAGTATCGTATCCACTCAAAAAAAAACGACAACGAGCCTTAAGTGTGTCACCCTACGGTTCGTGAATAACGTGGACATGATCGAGACTCCTCTCCGATCAATAATCAACAGCGGGATCTGGAAATCCATGATGACTCCCACTTACTCAACGATGAACTAGTGATCGTGTGAACCGGTAACGAACATAGTTAATTCCTTTTGTCTCACGATATTATTACTTGTCCGAGATCCGATCATTTGGTATCAACCATACCTAGTTCGATCTCGTTCCCGACAAATCTCTTTACTCGTTCCGTGATAATGCATTCCCGTGACCTAGTCACATGCTTGCAAGCTATTCCAATGCAATATCACCGAGAAGGGCCCAGAGAATATCTTTCCGTCATCCGGATGGACAAATCCCACTCTTGATCCATGAGCCTCAACTAATACTTTCAGAGTACCCAAATCAACCTTTATAATCACCCTATTACGGTGTGACGTTTGATATCATCAAAGTACCCTTCCGATATCAGTGATTAACATGATCTCATGGTCTAAGGATTAGAACTAATTCGCATGAGTTTGATATAGCAATGAACTTGATGACTTGATCGTATTGCTATTCGTACTATGGGTGTGAGTGTTCATCACATCATTCTTCTAATGATATGACCCCGTTATTAACAACATCCAATGTTCATGATCAGGAAACCTTGATCATCAGTTAATCAACGAGCTAGTATAAAAGAGAGGCTTTACTAGGAACCCTTTTAGTTTATTAATCACACAAGTATTAATGTTTCCGATTAATACAATTCTAGCATGAGAAATAAACATCTATTATGAACACGGAATAATATAATAACAACTTTATTATTGCCTCTCGGGCATATTCCTTTCAAAGATAACTTCTTTATTCATGATATGACTCTACTTGAAAAGTAAATGAGTAAAAGGTAATGATGTGATACCGCGGCACTCCCCCAAGCTTGGAACAAGCCAAAGAGATGCCCATACCGATGACGAATTACTCTTGTGGTGGTAGTGGAAGTAGCCTTGGATTAACAAAATATTCCAGCATCTTGCGAAGCCTGATATTCTCTTCTTGAAGCATCTCTACCTCCCTCTTCAAAACTTGATATTGAGCGCAAAACTCATCAGTGACCAGCATACCCTCTTTTATAACAGGCATGGAGTTTAGATCCAGAATGTGTAGTGTTGGCCCCTGCATATCATGAGAAAAGATACGTCTAGCTTTCGTTGGTCCTTCAAAAGCAGGGTTTCTTGGCCTTGCTCTTCCAGCACCCTGCTCCTCCTTCCACTTTTGGCCTTGGTGATCAACTTCCCAAGGCCTTTTGCCCTTGTCGTTGCTTGCAGAGGCCATGGTACCCTCAAAACTAGGATCAACTCCTGACAGAAACAGCTCGAAACAAAACACGACGAGAAAATGATATACAGACCTCGGGGACTCCGGGGGGGTTATATAAGCGAAAATTATACATCGAAACAAAATCACAGGAGCCATGAATAAAATGAGAACCTCCATCAGTCATAAGATATCTAGGCACACCAAACCTAGGAAAAATAACATCTTTAAGCATTTTTAACAAGGTCTCACCATCGGCACTCTTTGTAGGTATAGCTTCTACCCATTTAGTAACATAATCAACAGCAACAAGTATGTGGGTATAGCCTTTTGAAGGAGGAAAAGGACCCATAAAGTCAAATCCCCAGCAATCAAATGGTTCAATAACAAGAGTGTAATTCATAGGCATTTCATTGCGTCTAGAAATATTACCAACTCTTTGACATTCATCACAAGATAAAACATACCTTCTAGCATCTTTAAAGAGGGTTGGCCAATAAAAACCTGATTGTAGAACCTTTTGTGCGGTTCTATCTCCAGCATGATGCCCTCCATAAGCACTGCCATGGCATTTTCTTAATATCCCTTGTTGCTCATATTCCGGTACGCATCTTCGCATAATACCATCAACTCTCTCTTTATATAAGTGTGGGTCATCCCAAAAGTAATGCCTCAAATCATAGAAGAATTTTCTTCTTTGCTGAGCTGTAAAAGTTGGAGGCAAATACTTGGAAACAATAAAGTTGGCATAATCAGCATACCAAGGAAGGTCTCGCGAAGTTACATTTACAGCAGCTAACTGTTCATTTGGAAAACTATCATTAACAGGAATAGGATCAAAAGAAATGTTTTCCAATCTAGACAAGTTGTCAGCCACAGGATTTTCAGCACCTTTCCTATCTACGATATGCAAATCAAATTCTTGTAAAAGCAACACCCATCTAATAAGCCTAGGCTTAGCATCCTTCTTAGTCATAAGATATCTAATAGCAGCGTGATCAGTATGAATAGTAACTTTAGAATCAACAATGTAAGATCTAAACTTATCACATGCAAAAACAACAGCAAGAAACTCTTTCTCAGTGGTAGCATAATTTTTCTGAGCAGCATCAAGAGTCTTACTAGCATAATGAATAACATTCAACTTATTATCTACTCGCTGTCCAAGAACAGCACCAACGGCAAAATCACTAGCATCACACATAATTTCAAAAGGTAAATTCCAATCAGGTGGTTGAACAATAGGAGTAGTAGTTAAAGCATTCTTAAGAGTTTCAAAAGCTTCCTTACAATCATCATCAAAGACAAATGGTACATCTTTTTGAAGAAGATTAGTAAGAGGCTTTGAAATCTTAGAGAAATCTTTAATAAACCTCCTATAGAAACCAGCATGACCAATAACACTACAAATACCTTTAACATCTCTGGGATAGGGCATCTTCTCAATTGCTTCCACGTTTGCTCTGTCAACTTCAATACCTCTTTCAGAAATTTTATGTCCAAGGACAATTCCTTCATTTACCATAAAGTGTCATTTCTCCCAATTAAGAACGAGGTTAGTTTCTTCGCACCTCTGCAAAACTTTATCAAAGTTGCGCAAACAGTTATCAAAAGAAGTTCCATAGACGGAGAAGTCGTCCATGAAGACCTCCACAATTTCCTCACAAAAACCATGAAAAATAGCAGACATGCATCTTTGAAAAGTAGCAGGAGCATTGCACAAACCAAACGGCATACGTCTATAAGCATAAGTTCCATAAGAACAAGTAAACGTGGTTTTCTCTTGATCTTCCTTTTTAACAGCAATTTGAGAAAAACCAGAATAACCATCAAGGAAGCAAAAATGAGTCTTCTTAGATAACCTTTCTAACATTTGATCTATAAATGGTAAAGGATAATGATCTTTCTTAGTAACTTTGTTTACCTTCCTATAATCAATGCACATCCTATAACCCACTACTACCCTTTGAGGAATAAGCTCGTTATTCTCATTAGGCACAACAGTCATACCTCCTTTTTTAGGAACACAATGAACAGGACTAACCCATCTACTATCAACAATAGGATAAATAATACCAGCATCAAGGAGCTTTAATACCTCATTTCTTACCACATCCTTCATCTTTGGAATTAGGCGGCGTTGGTGCTCCACAACTGGCTTCGCATCTTTCTCCATATTAATAGCATGCTGACATAAAGTGGGGCAAATCCCTTTTAAGTCATCAAGAGTATATCCCATAGCTCCTCGGTGTTTCCTCAATATCTCCAATAATCTTTCTTCTTCCTTTCCTGAAAGTTTAGAACTAATAATAACAGGATATATTTTCTTATCATCTATATAAGCATATTTAAGATTATCAGGCAAAGGTTTCAATTCAAAAACAGGATCTTCCTTAGGCGGCAACGTGGTACCAAGATCCTCCACAGGTAGATTGTGCTTGATTAATGGTTGTTGACGAAGGAAAATGTCGTCAATCTCTTCTCTTTCCTTACTAAAAACATCACTTTCGTGATCTTCCATGAATTGCTGCAAAGCATTATTAGGAGCAAGAGCAATAGAAGCAAGCTGTTCAACTCGAAAATTTTCATTAGGCGTTTCATTTACATAAGAAGTCTTAGCAAACTTAAAAAAATTAAACTCATAAGACTCTCCATTGAACTTAGTGAAAATTTTCTCCTTCTTACAGTCTATCATGGCGCCACAGGTGTTCAAAAAGGGTCTACCAAAAATAATGGGACAAGTTTTACTAGCCTCCTTACCAAGTACTAGGAAATCAGTGTGGTATTTAGTCTTACCGCAAAGAACTTCCACATCTCGAACAATACCAAGAGGCTAAACAGTCTCTCTGTTAGCAAGCTGAACAACCACATCAATATCTTCAAGTTCACAAGCGCCAATCTCGTGCATAATTTCTTTGTAAAGCTCTAAAGGAATAGCACTTGCACTAGCACCAATATCACATAAACCATAATAGCAATGATCTCCAATCCTGACAGAAATAACAGAAACACTTGTTTTCCTATACTTTTTAGGATGAGAGATAATGTTAGAAGCATCTTCACAAAAAAGAATATATTCATCCCCCACATCTTTAGTAACAAGGTCCTTCAATATAGCTACAGGAGACTTAATAGTAATTTGCTCATCAGGTTCTGCAGCTTTCTTAGTACTTTTATTGGACACACTTACCAAAGTAGAATACTTTTTTACCTTAGCAGGGAAAGGTGTCTTCTCAAAATAAGGTTCAGGCACAATGCTATCAACAGTACAAACTTCAGTAGCTGCAGCAGGTATATGACTAATAGAATCTTTATAAGGTGCATGATATTTGTTCCAATCTTTCTTTGGAACATCAAGATAAGAGGGAAAGGCCTTAAGACAATTAGCAAGTATTTGAGAATCAAGACCATAAGCAGTGCTAACACTATGAAAGTCATCGGTTCCCATAAAAGCTTTAATGCATTCATAATCATAGGTTATACCTGACTTCCTACCTTTGTCGTTTTCCCATCCTTCAGCATTCTCTTGTATACGGTCAAGAAGTTTCCACTTAGCATCTTCTTTCATATGAGTAAATGATCCAAAGCAAGAAGCATCCAAATAATCCTTATCAGGAAGAGTAAGCCTCGCATAAAAATTATCAACAACAATATTATTGGGGAGCTCATGAATGGGGCATTTGAGCATTAGTAACTTCAATCTCCCCCACGCTTGGGCAATACTTTCTCCATCATGAGGCCAAAAATTATATATCCGATTACGATCTTTATGGATTTCACTTGGAGGATAAAACTTGGAATAAAAGAGAGGTACAATGTCCTCCCATGCCATAGATGGACCATCTTGGAGCAGTCGATACCACTCCTCAGTTCTGCCTTTCAATGATAAAGAGAATAGCTTCTTCTTCACCTGACTTGGTGAAATACCTGCACACCTGAACAACTCGCATAATTCATGTATAAATAATAAGTGATCACCCGGATGGACAGTTCCATCTCCTGAATAGCTGTTATCCATAATACGCCCAACAATTTTCATAGGTATTTTAAAAGGATCAACTTCAGCAGGTGGTGGTGGTGGTTCATCCACATGTGCAGCAGTGGTAGAAGTGTTCCCAAATAGGAAACCAAATGGAGAATTCTCCATAGCAGAGTAAAATAAAATAAAAGTCAAAAATAAAAACAATACTCACAGTGACGGTTACCTTTACCAATTCCACTCTTCAATAGCGCTACACTCCCCGGCAACGGCGCCGGAAAATAGTCTTGATGACCCACAAGTATAGGGGGTGTATCGTAGTACTTTCGATAAATAAGAGTGTCGAACCCAACGAGGAGTAGAAGGTGTTGATTAGTGGCTTTGATCAAGGCTTCACTGTAAATACTAGCAAACGGGTTTTCAGGAGTATTTGATAGTGCAAATAAATAAAGTGCAAGTAAATAAAAGACAGTAGTAACAATTGCAGCGAGTGGCCTAATCCTTTCTTCAGCAAAGGACAAGCCGGTTGTGTAACTTATAATAACCAAACGTTCTCGAGGACACACGGGAGTTTCTGTCAAGAGCTTTCGCTTCATACCGCTAAGTAGTCTTTATTGGTTTGATAGGTGTTATGGCGGTGAACCTGTGCTAGCGCACTACCCTTACTAGGATAAATACACACTTGTGATTATACCCCCTGCAAGCATCCGCAAATACAAGAAAGTAATTAAGATAAATCTAACCATAGCCTTAAACTCTAAGATCCTACGCTCCCTGGTGCAATGGTTTCCCAACGGAGGTTTAGGTTTCTATCACTCCAGCAACCCCACAATTGGTAGCCAAATACACAATGCATCTCACTAGGCCCATAAATGGTGAAGTATCATGTAGTCGACGTTCACATGACACCACTAGTGAAATAGCACCACAACAATATCAAACCATTAAATATTTCTCAACAATAATTCACTACTAACATCTTGACTTCTCCCATGTCCTCAAGAACTAAACGAACTACTCACAAGACATCATATGGATCATGATCAGAGGTGAAATAATGGTAAATAACAATCTGAACATAAACCTTAATTCAATGGTTCCACTCAATAGCATCAACTACAAGAGTAATCAACACCGGGAAAGTTTCCCCTAAGAATATAACAAGATCCAACTCAAGATGTTACAGTGGGATGGCGTGGTGATGGTGGAGATGAAGGTGCTGGTGATGGAGATGATGATGATGATCCCGATGAAGTCCGGTGCGATGGTGATGACGATGGCGACGATCTCCCCTCTCCGGGAAGGAATTTCCCCAGCAGATTTCTGCCTGCCGGAGAGCTTTTCTCTCTCTGGTGTTTTCCGCCCCGCAGAGGCGGCTGTGTCTAACTCTGAGCCCCCCTTGACTTAGGTTTTCGGGGACGATGAAGTACGCAAAGGGGCCTGTGCGTGAGGCTGCCTCCTGGCTCCTCTCTCCTTCCCCTTCTGGCTTCCGGAGTCTTTTGGTAAAATATAATTTTCTGGTATTTTTCTGGAATTTTCCTGATCTTCCAAAATATGGTGTCTTGACGGTCCTTTTCCAGCAGAATCTTGACTCCGGCAGCAAACCCTCTAATGATCATCAAACATGTAAAAACAGAGGAAATAATATAAGTATCATATCTAAATATGAAATATATCAATGAATAACAGTAAATTATGATACAAAATAGTGATGCAAAATGGACGTATCACACCTACACAATCTTGATCATATATGTAAGCATTTGTGAGCTGGGATCATAAGAACTTAAAACATGGGCATGAAAGATATAATCTTGACAATAAGAACTTAGCAACCATGTTATAAACATGAAAATGAACACAAACAAAAGATCATGAAAATGAAACAATGAAAGTCAAACGTGTGTTCAAATCATAAGGAAAAACATACAAATGGTTTTCAGCTTGTCCTTCATAGAGAGCAAAACATAAATGCATAGGACACCTTCAAGTTTAAGAGGGCGACTAGATACAAATAATTTAAGAACAAGTGAAACCAACAATATGAATCAATCAATGAAAACTTCGGGACAATGCACATTATACTAAGAATGACAACTATGCTCTCTTAATAGTGCATAAAGATAGAAGGTGGTGACTCAACATAAAAGTAAAGAAAGGCCCTTCGCAGAGGGAAGCAGTGATTGCAAGTTTTATAGACCTTCAAAAATTATGTTACTTACCGGCTTTGAGCTCTCATTGCCCCCATCATAAGCATCTTGAATGGTTAGAGTTAATGCGATAACAATTATGATGCATATGCTTGACAAATCATAAGTTGAAAACCTCGTGTCCCGTGAATACGAGTACCCAAACCTCATGCTACTCAACTTAGAGTCCCAAGCAAGGCTCTTGTCATTGTATGTATATGCGTATCATCGAGAACCACCAATGGGGTACCTCCATGCCCAATGACATGGAACAAGCCCACATCAAAATGACAGGACAAGCAGACAATGAACACCTCGACATCTCTTTTATTTGCCATTTGTTTAGCTTTTTATTGTGAGATGCGTCGTCGAATGTCCACCATGGGTATGCTGCAAATTTCCACCATGAATTATGCATGGCTTAGATTAGCGGCCCAGGCGTTTCCCTAACACATAAACAAACTCCATGATCCCACAAGATTCCCAATTCATTTCACACCGCGGGCATCCATAAACAAAAGATCACGATATCAACTCAAATAAGAAGCGCAATGTTGAAAGCTTGCCGCATGATGGCATGGTTGGGATAGTATCCAACTTACAACTTGCAAGCATAACAACTCAACATAAGAGACCACAATGTCAAATTTTTAAGAACAAGGAAAAAGTAAAGTGTGCCTTCCGGTTCGTGAGAGCTTTACTGACCAATTTTCGCATAACACTGGTAAGAATTTAATTTGAAGAGTAGATAAAAGCAAGTCAAATTTACTTGGAATAGCAAATTGCTAATAGGTATGTATGGTGGACACTTTGGCAAACTTTGGTTTTTAGGAGTTGGATGCACGAGTAGAGCTCATACTCGGTACAAGGCGAGGGCTAGCAAAAGACTGGGAGCGACCAACTAAGAGAGCAATAATGGCCAGAATCATGCAAAGCGACATTTGAAAGAAGCATAAGATGGCATCAAAAGTCAAAAACTAAATGATCATAGAGGCTATTGGCGACTTTGTAAGAGTCTAACATGTGTGAGCATGCGCCAAGTCAACCCAAATAAAGCATCAAGGAGAAAACCAAAATAATGCTTCCAAACGATAAAAACAACGCATGATTTTTTTTCAAAGGCTCATTAAGCAATCTCAGTTATTTGAGACAAGTCATGCTATAGCAAAAATCACTAAGCATACTATCAAAAAGACATCAAGCATGACATGAAAAATCCTAAGCCGCAGTCTACACAAGCTCCTTCTTGTACCACTTTTTTGCACAGAGTTTTTTCTCTTTTCCAACACCATTTGAAATTTTTATAAACACCTCTTTTGATGAAAACCAATAAAGATCAGAGACAAAAATACACCTTGATGAAAAGATATGACAAGGTCTGAACGCAAATCAAGGTGAAAACTAAAACCAAAAGCAATAGCAGAAAAAGAAGAACACTCGGTTTTTGATAAAAGTGAAAACTAGAGCGTTCTTGGCAAATGAAAAGCAAGGCAACTTCTCCAAAGGAAATTTGTTGGGGTCCAACCATTTATTACAGCAAACAAAACTAAACTAACTAAGAAAACTAAAACAACTGACGCTCCAAGAAAAACACATAGTGCATGAAGCAATAAAAATATAGTGTTTTGAAAGGTGACCTGATTTTTGCCGATGAAGAAGGGGTGCCTCGGGGGCATCCCCAAGCTTTGACGCTTGTAATTCTTGGATATTTCTTGGGGTGATGCATGGGCATCCCCAAGCTTGAGCTTTTGTCCATTCTTCAACTCATCTCATCATTCTCCAATCCCTACACTTGAAAATTTGCTTCATACAAAACTAAACACAAATCTATTAGCAACATTAGTGTAGGCATAACATATAATCAACCTCTTTTTGCTTCATGTTTCAACCCAAAACCACCACATATATAGAACATACTACTGTAGCAACTTCCCCAAAAGTTCCGTGATCAAAAGAACTCAAAAGAAAGCGATAAAGCGGCAAAAATGAATAGTGGCAGAAATCTGTCAAAACAGAACAGCTGACAAAGGTCGAATTTTTGAGGGGTTTTCTGTTGCTCAAATAAAAAAGTGTTCAACTAACGAAAGTTTGGATATAACCTGGGGCATATGCACAAGAAATCGCAGGTCCAAAAGATATACAGAGAATTTATACGAATTTTTACGGTGCAGCACCGAAAACAGTTTTAGGACAGCAACATCCCCAAATCTTTACCTCACTCAAATTAGAGGCTTCTCTTGGCACAACAACAAAATAAAAGGATAAGGAGAGGTCATTACAATAGTAATGACTTCCAAGACTCAAATAAAAGAAAAAGTACTGAAAATAAAACATTGGGTTATCTCCCAAGAGTGCTTTTCTTTAACGCCTTTGAGCTAGGCTCAGTAATTTGAGAAGATGCTCACATAAGAAATATGAATTGAAGCAAAAGAGAGCATCAAGGAGCAAATATAAAACACATTTAAGTCTAACCCACTTCCTATGCATAGGAATCTTGTAAGAAAATAAATTAAAGAAGCACATATTAACAAGTATGGGTAGATAAAACAAGAGCAACTTCGGAACTTTCAATATAAAGAGAGGTGTTTTAGTAACATGAGAATTCCAACAACCATATTTTCCTCTCTCATAATAATTTTCAGTAGCATCATGAACAAACTCAACAATATAAATATCACACTCAACTTCCTTTGTTAAGCAAGGAGGGCGATCAAATAAGGTATTAGTTAGAGAGTTACTCTTATTGGGAGGTAGACATGGGTAGCTCCATTCTTCCTCCTCTTGGTCATCACTCTCCTCATCTTTTTCATCCAATGAGCTTCCAGTTTCAACAATTTCTTCTTCCATAGACTCCTTCAAGGCATTAGTCTCTTCCGTTGGAGAGCATCTATTAAGATATTTAAGAATATAGCCATTTTCTTCCTTGTAATTATCAAAGCAAAATGTGACTATATCATAAACCTCATATTTATAAGGTGCATCATCAGTATTTTCAAGCAAATAAGCAAGTTCGAATGCACCCTTCCAAGCAATAAATTATTCAATTTGTTCCACATCATAAAAGTCATAATTTCCATTAATATAAGAAGATATGGTAACATCATCATTATACTCACATTGAAAAGGGAGGTGTTTATACCTTCTACAGCAACAAGATTCATCAAAGCAATAAGTTACATTATAAGTAGAGCACACATTTCTAGCAATGATATATAATATATTGATTTGTTCCCATAAGTGTTTCCCTTTTTGTGACAAGAGGTGTTCATCATAATAATTTTGCTGCTCTTCCGTGAACCCACCTTGCCAAAAAGATTTAGTTTCAAAGAAACCAACCATTGATAGAAAGCATGATAAAGCAAGACAAGTAAAAATAACAACTAATAGGAAACTAATTTTTTTGGGTTTTTGATAAAACAATGCAAGTAAAAATAAAGTAAAGCAAGACAATAAAACAAAGTAAAGGATGTGCGTGCGAAAAACTCCCCTTGCAGAGGTCTTCTACTTCCTCCCCGATAACGACGCCAGAAAAAGAGCTTGATGCGTGGTAAATGACCAGCCCATTGGGAACCCCAAGAGGAAGGTGTGATGAATATAGCAGCAAGATTTTCCCTCAGTTAAGAAACCAAGGTTTGTCGATCAGGAGAGGAGAGACAAACGACTGAAGGTGATGCGGACTGGCATAGCGACAGCTTCAGACAATTTATATATGGCGCCTCGTCCAAGCTTTGCTTTGCTAGCAGCAACGTGGAACCTGCACACAACACAACCAAATACTTTGTTCCCAACTTGCGATGAGGTTGTCAATCTCACCGGTTTGCTTGAAACAAAGGGTATGAGCGTATCAAGTGAAAAGCAGTGAAAGTATACGAGTAAAGTAAACATGTGATAGCAATATGATGGAAATAGGACCGGGATCCACAGTTCACTAGTGGTGTCTCTCCATAAGATAAATAAAACATGCTGGGTAAACAAATTACAGTTGGGCAATTGATAGAATAAAGATAATGTGATATGTCAAGAAGATCACTATGCGATTTACTCTGGGCATTACAACAAAATACATAGACCACCATCCAACTGCATCTATGACTAATAATCCACTCACGGGGATATCATCTGAACACCCTATGAGTATTAAGTTGCGAACAACAGATAATTGTATTAAGCAAAGTGTGTAATGTAAACAAAGCATATGCCCTCGAGCATATGAATGTTGTTTTCTCCCTAGTAGCAACAGCACATCTACAACCTTAGAGGTTTCTGTCACTCCCCCAGGTTAAATAGAGACATGAACCCACTATCGAGCATAAATACCCCCTCTTGGAGTCACTAGCAACTACTCGGCCAAGATAGCTACTAACAACGGAGAGCATGCAAGATCATAAACAACATAGAGATGATATAAGATATATTTCAGTATAGCAACTCAATCATAACACCAATATTCATCGGATCCCAATAAACCAAACATGTAGAATTACATAACGGTGATCTCAATCATGTAGGGCATCTCATGAGATCTAAACATGAAGCACATGGTGGAGGAGACAACCATCTAGCTACTGCTATGGACCCATAGTCCAAGGTAGACTACTCACTCATCGCTCCGGAGGCAAGCATGGCGATGAAGAAGACCTCCGGTGGCGATTCCCCTCTCCGGCAGGGTGCCGGGAAGAGCTTCTGGACCCTCCCGATCTCGGGTCGACGACGGCGGCGGATCGCGATGTGTTTCTGGAAAATTGATCGGGTACTTAGGTTTTTTCCGTCGGGGGGTCTTTATAGGCGAAGGGGCATCGCCAGAGGTGGCCCGAGGCACCCTCACACATAGGGGGGCGCGGCCAGGGGCTGGGCCGCGCCGCCCTGATGTGTGGGGCCCTCGTGGCCCCCCTCCTACTCCTCTTCGGATCTCTGGAAGCTTCTGGGAAAAATAAGACTTCAGGAACTTGTTTCGTCCAATTCCGAGAATATTTCCTGTGTAGCACTTCTGAAACACAAAAACAGCGGAAAACAGGGAACTGGCACTGTGGCGACTTGTTAGTAGGTTAGTTCCGGAAAATGCATAAAAGTGCCACGAAGTGTAACGAAACAGTAGGCAAATGGTGTAAAAACAAGCATGGAGCATCAAAAATTATAGATACGTTGGAGACGTATCAGTGGCCCAGCTCCTCTACGAGAAAAACAAGTCGAGGGTGGGTCGACGTCCATCTTCCCAGTGGATGGCACCTGAACGCGAGGAGGGTGTCAGATTTGCCAGTGTCGCACGAAGGGAGGGCACGACGCGAGGAGATCAAGCATCGACGATTGATCCTGCCGTCCGATCTGCGCAAGAACCCCACATTCGCCCTCAACCCTGACATGTGGGACAAATTTGGGGCGATCAAGTGGAACACGCGTGTTGCGCTGACTTCCTCAGCAACGATGAGTTCGAGTACGACCCGACACCGGGAGCCAGGAGTGTTTAAGGGCGAGTTCATGTGCCACCTCCTCCGCCGCCTATGGTCGGGGTGGAATTGGAAGACGAAGAGGACCCCCTCTCTCGCCTACCACCCATCGGGGCTCTCCGAAGAGGAGGTCATGAAGCTCGCCATGGTGGAATCCGATCTCGAGGAAATGGGCCGATGGGAGGGCTTCTCCATCCAACTGTTGGAGTCGGCACTTGCATAGTAGTGCATCGTCAGACCGCCGACAACAACGTGACAACTGCTTACGCCGCAGCCAGAGCAACCACGGGTGCCTGGGGCTATGCGGTTTGGGAGTCCCCACCGAGGTCACCGCCTGCGTCTGCTTCACCACCACCGCAGCACGTGGCGTGCTTCACCGCCTTTGTCATGCAACACGTGGTCTACGCCAGCGACCCAGGTCCCTTTCCCGTCCTAGGGACACTAGATGTCTATCGCGTCGGCCACGGGTCCAACTTCGCCGATGTGACCCATGGTCCCTTGGCTGTACCCATGGCATGCGCCTGCCTTCGTCGACCTTAACAGGGACGACAGTGTCAGTGACGAATAGACCGCGACCACTAGCTAGGGAATGTGGCTTTATTTTAATTTGGTCATGTCATTTTAATTCTATTTTCCTACATGTAAATTAATCTTTCAATCTATGAAATGCAAAAAAATAAGTAAATGTGTTGGACCGCCGGGGCCATCCTCGACCTAAATGGGCAAGGGCGCAAAATCGGTCGAAATCGTGTTCGCGGCTTGACCCAAACGAACCAAAATAGACACAAAATGTGTTTAAAATGGGTCGGACCGATAAAGATGTCCTTAAGTTGTGGACTCCTAATGGCACCCACTAGGTATGGAGGCGGGTATGCCACCTCTCCCCGCCACCACCACCTGCCTCCATATCCATCAACGGGTCCACATCATACCTCCATACTCACCTTCGCCAGACCCACTGTTCTGAAATTTACCCATCAACTAGGTATTATTTTCACCATACCCTTCTCCATTTGAGGTGGGTATCCGACAAGTTAACGGGTGACGGGTACTCATTGCCCTTCGCATTCTGGACCTGATGTTATTCTGTAGGATCTAGAACATGATCGCCTTGTAATCCCTCCTGCTTACTAAAATTCCTTTTATACCCGTGAAAAAAACAGAGAAGATAATCATCATGCCCCAAGTAGAAGAAAAACAGAGAAAAGAATCCCGTTGGGCACGGCCATGGCCCACGTGTACCGAGTCAGAAGAAAGCGATGCAGCTCCAGTGAGCCCCACGCGGTAGTGCATGGCCTACAGTGACGTCCCGACTCAGGCTCGGCACGCGACCCGACCCGACCTTGGTCCGACCGACCACAGCCCGACCCGGCGGCCTGACCGACCGAACAAGCGCAACCCTCCCCCCTCCAAACCTCTATATAAGCGCACCCAGCGCCCCCTTTGCCCAGTTCCCCACCGCCCTTCCCCCAAATACCAAAACCCGCGGCTCCGCGTCCGCCGAAGCACACGGCGGGCACACTCTCCCTCCTCCATTTCCCCTCCCCTCCCACTCTCCAGCCCCTCCGATTCCCCCCATGGCGACGCTTCGCCCCGCGCCGCCGCTCCCGGGCGGCGGCGGCGGCCCCCCCGCGCCGGCCGCCGCCCCCGGTAGGGTCACCACCATGCGGATGTTCCACGGCGACGTCCCCCTCGGCGAGGCCGACGTCTTCCCGATTAAGCCCGGCCCCGAGGGCGCCCTGCCCTTCCCCAGCAGCGAGATCCGCATCAGCCACCTCTCGCCGCCCAGCGAGCGCTGCCCGCCCCTCGCCATCCTCCAGACCATCGCGCCCTTCTCCGTGCGATGCAAGCTCCAGGCCAACACGCTCCCTCCCCACCCTAGTCTCCAGCGCCTCTACCTCACCTGCTTCAACGAGTTCAAGGTTTGCATTGCATCCCCCCCTCAACACTAGTATTTATTCCTGTCTGTAACAACCGCTCATCTCTTCGCCCTCATACAAGTACTCACTATAGCATACCCGTCACGCCCATTTTGAATCGAAGCCGAATAATAACTGCCTATTAGAAACGACTAGTTCGGAAATGCCTCTTGCTCCATAAGCGAATCGCGCGGTAATTACCAACGATTGAAACGTCTCAACACATTATCTAGCGGGCCGTTCGTCCGCTGAGAGTTCCGTTGGTTAGATTGGAAGAGGATTTGTAAAATCGTGTTATCCTTTGGCTCATGTCTTCGCCCTCATACAAGTACAGAGTAAAGTAGTATAGCCGTCACGCCCATTTTAAATCGAAGCGAAATAATAAGTGCCTAAAAACGACCAGTTCGGAAATGTCACCTGCTCCATAAGCATTTCGCGCGGTAATTACCAACGATTGAAGCCTCTCACGCATTATCTAGCCGGTCGTTCATCCGCTGAGAATTCTGTTAGTTATATTTGGAAGATGATCTGTAAAACCGTGTATGTATCCTTTTGGCTGTGTATGCAGAGTGCGGTGGTGGTGGTGGGAGACGAGGAGCTGCACCTGGTGGCGATGCCGAGCGCGGTGGTGAAGGTGCCGTGCTTCTGGTGCTGCTCCGTGCGCGCGGGCCTCTACGCCTCGTCTGTCGGGATGCTCAACCCCCGGTGCCTCGCCATCGTGTTCGACCTCGACGAGACGCTCATCGTCGCCAACACGATGAGGTCCTTCGAGAGAAGCATCGAGCAGCTTTCACGCAGGATGGATGTCGAGGACGACCCTGTCAGGGTGGCGGGGATGTCCGCGGAGATCAAGCGGTTCATCGAGGACAGGGAGCTTCTCAAGGAGTTCATCGACACGGATACCGTTACTGATAATGGCAGGATTGTTGGGACCCAGAAGGAGGAGGTTCCGCCGATCGGTGCCCAGGAGCGTCTTCTGCGGCCTGTTATCCGGCTGCCGGAGAGGAATGCGATTCTGACCCGCATCAATCCACAGGTACACTTTAGTTAACCATGATAGTATTTGTTCTTATGTTCCCCCCTAACTGTTTTTCACTGAACTTTCTGCTGCTGTTGTTGTTTATTGGATGGGATGGGCTGGGATGTCTGGGGAGGGTTACACTTTATCCAGTATATAACAGATTAAAGTCATTTCAACCCATCCCCTGGCTGGGGAAAATGATGTGGAAATGGGCTCTTGTCTGGTACAACAAGGCATTATGTGGGGTTGTTTGTTCATTGATGATTCTGGCATTAAAGATTTTCTATATGTACTGTAATTGCTGCAATATTTGATCTTCCGAGTGAACGTCTGCATGCCCAAGTCATTCTTTCTACCTTCAGGCATTTATTACCTGTTTAGTTACAAACATTCCAACATTCTTTGTATGCCGGACACGTTGCGTTTTAAGCAAATATGGCTATCAGCCTGATGAATATTAGCAAGTACTAAGAAACACACATTTTAGGCAACCTAATGCTAGGCCTTCGGTGTGAGACAGCAAATACATTATGCACTAATAGCATTGTATATATTTGCAACCTTCAGCATAAACCCCTTTTTGTTTTAGTAATTAGTATCACAATTCTTGGCTGACATGACATGGGCTCTGGCTGAAATTTGGGATCAACATTAATTTCTAAACTAACTCTTATATGTTGATCTTTCAGAATTCAAGTCATCGACTAGATTTTGTTCTTTTAGTTGTGATATTATTTTTGCGACTACTTTTCCTTTCGCCTTATCCACATTACCCATTTTAATGTTACATTGCATTCAGGTTCGCGATACTAGTGTTTTCGTAAAGCTAAGGCCTGCCTGGGAGGATTTGAGAAGTTATTTAACTGCCAAGGGACGCAAAAGATTTGAGGTCTATGTATGCACGATGGCTGAACGAGATTATGCTCTTGAAATATGGAGGCTTCTTGATCCAGAAGCTAATTTAATCAGCTTGAATAATATTTCAGAACGTGTAGTATGTGTAAAAGCAGGTAAGATCTCAAGAGTATGAAGTTCTATTTTTTCAACTATTGTGCAGTGCTTTCCCATCTCAACAATTGGTCTATTGTATTTACATCACCATTTTTCTCGAACAGTATTTACATCATTATTAACACAATAACACACGCTAGCCATTTAAGTTTGTCCAATCCAAATGTTATGCCTTATCTGAATGTTCAGATGTACCACAAATCCTGCATAATGATTTCTGAAATGTTGATAGTTAGAATGATTGTGCTGTTTCTTCGTGCTCCAGAAAAGCTGTTTGTCTTACTGTTTCTGTTGCATGCAGATTCTAAGAAGTCTTTGCAGCATGTTTTTAAAAACGGAGATTGCCATCCAAAGATGGCCATGGTGATTGATGACAGGCTGCAAGTCTGGGATGAGAAAGACCAGCCTCGAGTTCATGTTGTCCCTGCGTATGCTCCATACTATGCCCCACAGGCTGAGGTATTTGTTTGTGTTTTTTTCTTACATATCTTCTGTTGAACATATTCTTGTGCTGGAATAATGTGTTAACGTTCTTGCATATCCTAGATGGCGAATGCTGTTCCAGTGCTTTGTGTTGCGAGAAATGTTGCTTGCAATGTTCGTGGTGGTTTCTTCAGGTTGGTAGAGTTATTGTGATGCAATCTGTGCATTCTGATGATACCATACTTACAGCCTTAATATTTTTCTCCGTTTTGATGGAAAAAGGGAGTTTGATGATAATCTATTGAAGAAAGTGTTTGAACTATTGTACGAAAATGAGTTATTGGATCTTCCATACGCTCCAGACGTCGGTGACTACTTAGTCTGCGAGGTAATGTTCTTGATACCATGATGTTGTATTGCAGTTTATCGGCTGAAACTTGAAAGTTTATGTTGTCTGTTATTTATTTCCAGGACACTAATCTTCTACCAAGCAACAATCCTGCCCCTATACCTGAGGGTATGAGTGGAGCTGAAGTAGAGAAGAGGTTGAATGGGCGGGTATGTTTTCATATGACGTTTCTGCTCTGATTTTTCTGGGCAATCTTTTCTCTCCCTTTTACTAGAGCAAATTGGCTAATGAGGCCATATATTATCTATGTTCTGTGGCATCACATGATTGCTCCCATGCTGCTTGCTTAGTTACCAATAACTACTTACCTCTCGTGACATTATTACAAAAACTTATCAAGTAGGCCGTAATTTTGCTCTAACTTGACCCTAATTTGTTTGACCGAATGGACCCAAATTTTTGGAAAAACATTAGTCCAAGTATTGGACTATTGTAGCTTCATTACTTCATTAGCCTCTTAATTAGAGATTAACTTTCACGGATGAACATGCAATAATGTGAGTTATTTCAGGCACATCAGGTGGACCAAAAACAGATATCTTCATCAAACCGTTTATCAGGTACTTCTTAGTTCTGATATATTTTTTGTTAGTTGTCTCCATGCTGGCCTTTTCTTGTCGTTTATTAGATAGGTATTTTTAATTTTCAAGTTAAATGTGTTAACTTGCAAAGAGGGAATGGGGTTGTCTCTGCAAAAAATAAAAGCGAAAAGGAAAGACCACTGTGCTATGTAATGCACATCATTAGCATAATCCTCCAAAGCCTAATGCTGACAGCATTATGATTTGCTTTCGTTGATATCTTTCAGAATGCAAAAAAAATTATCTTGTCAAATGCTCAGTAAAATATTGTCATGATTTCATATTTACTCGATGTTGAAGCTCTGATTTCAGCTGGTAATGTAGTTTTTGGAGAAGCAGGATTGGAGATTGACACAAAGAAATCTTTTGAGGATGAAAAGCAAAGAAAATAGTATATGTTCAAGTTTAGGGTTATTTTATTGAATCTGCTCATCTGTCTTCTATACACATCGTTTATTATGCATTTCGACTAGTAATCCCTCCGGTTCCTTATGTAAGATGTACTTTAACTACCCAAAGTCAAGCTTTGACCACTAGCTAATGGAATAATATGTGGATTATGTTACTCGAAATTGATACAGTTGGATTCATCTTCAAAAGCACTTATGTAGTTATGATTGTATAACTTTAGTGGAACATAAACAGTCAAAATATAACTTACATTATAAACATAGGGAGTACATTGTTTCACAGCGTACGGCATTTATGAACTTGAACCTGGTGCTTTAAGTAACATATGCGGCCCAACCTTCTGTGCAGATGATGCGCGCGTGGCAAACCGAGGCAATCTAGCAGGTTCAAATGTCCAATCCAATGGGGGCTCACTACCAATAACCCCTATATTGTTTGTCACGGTGCTACAAGAAATTGGGCGACTATGTAACTCCAAGGTATGCTGTTGCCTTAATGTTTCAGCGCATGTTTGGCTTTACTGTTCTTGACTTCAAACTAATCTCATGATCTTTCTTAATATAGGTGGAGTTTAGGTCTACCGTAAGCACTAGCAAAATTACACAATATTCATCTGAGGTTGGTGTTTTGCATTTGTGAATGAGCACACTGTTTATACTACTCCCTCTGTTTCGAAATATAAGACTAGATACATACTAAAATGAATGAATAGACACACTAAAATATGTCTAGATACATGTCATTCTAGAAAAAGCTAGAACATCTTATATTATGGAGCAGAAGGAGTAAGTTATTATTTCAATCACCTGGTTTGAAGTTTGAACACCGGAGCCCAGATTGTGACAAATATCTATTCTGGAGATAATAATTGGCCTTATTTTGGAGCTTCCCTGAATTAGCCTTTTAACATTGACATGAATTCAATTGGCTTTCTTGGCTTGTTTGTTTGCTTGTTTTTGACTTTAAAACAAAGTTGCTAAATTTGTGCTTAATTCTTCCACCTTCATTTTACATGTGGTCTTCAGGTTCTATTTAGTAACGAAAAAGTTGGATCTGGCATTGGAAAAACAAGAGAAGAGGCCCAAGTGCAAGCTGCTGAAAAGGCTCTCCAAAATTTGCAAAGTAAGATCATATTCGTTATACTTTGAATAATGCAAGCTCGCAAATCTGTTACACTTATTTTATTTTATTTTATACTCCTTGTGAGGTATCATCGTCCTCTTACTTACAAGAGAACCATTTATTTTATCTGCTATCATTGCCTTTACTCTACTTCTATTATTGGCAAAGAATGCACATGAGTGAAATAGTAAATAAACATGACTGAAATGGAATCTATATATTTTTTGTTTGCTTCTTGTACAGAAAACATCCTGTAAGGGCATCTATTTTTTTGTTTGTATTGTTGATTGGATATGGCTTGCAAATAATCTGCTACCGTAACTTGAGGTGCTGTTTAATTCCATATACCAGCGCTTGGATCTTGACTTAATCAATCATTTTATGTCATCCAAATGTGGGAGTGCAATTCCGATTGATTCGTTCAATACAACCTCTAATTTTAGAGAAAAGGCAAAGCCAGGTTCACGATTTATGTAATGCCATTGGAAGATAATAATAGCTGGCTAAACAAATGGAGTGGCTAAACAAATGGAGTACAAACCAAATCGCGATTTGCACTCCTAATTTCAACGTAGTAATGTGGTGGTCATCAGGATGAAGTTAATCCTCACCCACTATGGTGAAAATAATCAGGAATTGCATATCAATTGTCTGTACTCCATACTGATAACTGGCTGTATGTTACCTGCATATTTCAAGATTACCAGAAATGGTAGCTGTGGCATAACACAGTAAATTTGGAAGTAATCCTCCAGTAATAAATTAAGTATCACATTTGGCTATTTCTATACCTTGGTCTTGCTAACATAAATCTGGAAGAGTATGAAAAATTAACTTGCTATATCTTAATACCACCATAAGGAAATAACCTCCTATATCTTAACGTTAAGTATGCTTGCCAAACCAGGGCATGTTTGCTTGATGCCTAACATTGCCACTGCTACCTTAGGCACACTGTTGCTTCCATAGAAAAAGTGGCAAACAAAATGGCCCTCACTATTAGCATAGACAGGCCGATGTTGGAGTTGAATCTCTCAACTCTCGCTCAGCTGTGTCGCACAGCTCTCACACACGCAGAAGCTTTTGGTGGCCTCACGCCTTTTCTCTGTATTTCTTAACTCGGTAACTTACAACTCGATGCATACATGGTTTTAAATAGGCAGCTAAGCCTGCCACTAACTCTATCCTGATGCCACTAACAGCACGTCCTAGTCTAGTGGATACACCCACGACTAATTCACTTAGCCACTACCTGAAGATCCACAAGACCCGGACTCGCATGTACAGCTAATTTCTTGACTAACTGAATCTGACCGACCCACTCATCTAACTTTCATGCAGACTGCTGGCTGGCTTCAGTATACCGTATCACACGGCACCGGCGCCGGCTTCACGCCGCTCTCGCCATGCATGCACTCCCTGAAGCCATCAGCTCATACGAATCTCACGTACATCTGCATACCTAAACATACTAACTAGCTACATGCAAAACGAAAATAAACATGCAGGTACAATATCAAGATTAGTGCTAACAGCCGACGTGTTTTCACTTTTCAGCTTTGCATTACAACGGACAAATTTCCACTAACAAGAGTGACTGCTCACTCTTGAACATTTCCCCCCAAAAGTATGTGGGTAAATTGTGCTACAGATCAGCGAACATGTTGCGTTGGTCCAAGTAGGCCCACCAAACTGCATGTTTAGGACACTAAATGTGGTGAAGTGAATATCTGATATTCATTAGCAGGCCGACCGAGTTAGGATGATGACGTAGCTGTACCACTCCAGTGAGCGGCATATGGAGCCAAGGTACTCCAATGCTATATTTGTCAGACCAGTTATCTCAATGTCAATCCAATTTGTTCCCCAGTCAACTCCGATGCATCCGCATGCCCTGTGCCCCACACGATGGCTTCCCTGTACCTTGCCTCCGGATGCGATGCCTCCCCTCTACCTTGTCTGGAAAATCACTCCCTCGTCTCACTGTGGATCTGGAAGGGTGGGCCTGCTTAATGATCGAGTTCCTTGTCCAGATTCATGTTCACTCCCACAGCTCCTGCACTTCGGATGGGAAGAAGTTGGCCGTGTCTGTTGGTGACTTGGGTGTACTAAATGATACTCCCTCCGTTTAAAAATATAAGATGTTTTAGTCTTTTTCTGACACTATGTATCTAGACATGTTTTAGTGTGTAGGTTGGAAGCAAAATGAGTGAACCTACACACTAAAAGGCATCTAGATACATGTGTGTCAGAAAAAGCCTAAAACATCTTATATTTTGGAACAGAGGGAGTACATATCTTCTTGATGTAACCATGGATGACCTCTATGGAGGGAGGTACATGCAGCCTGGCCCATTCACCATGTTGTTATGTCCTATACCTTTGCCTGGGTGCCAGTGCAAGTCCTTTGTCATAACCAGGCGCATAGCTAAATGACCTTCTTGAAATTCTTTAGTCACATAAGTATGTATTTACTTGATGAACCAATACAACAAGTTCACTGACCCAAAGGGCAATATACAAGATATTTCTTGCTGTAAAGCACCCATTGACTACAAATTTGCTTTCACCTAAATTCTCTGAACTCACTGATTTGTAGGCAATTACTTGTCATTTGTTGCTCCTATCGCCGGGGTTCTTAGTAAAGACACAAGCAAGTCTCCTGGGAGTGGAAATGGCATTCTGGAAGACGATATCGATTCAGATGGTGATACTTCTATGAAAGAACCACCTGGAAGTACATCAGAACAGAAGGGTCACTCAATTGTGGATAGGTTGTCCTCTGTTATAAGTGTTATTAGAGAACTTGTAAGAGATGATGCTACTACCTAATATTTCACTTTATCATCTACCTTTAAAATGTGTTGTGCTCTTCTTGCTTCATTGAATTCTAATGTGCATTTACTGCTTCTAGTGCTTGGAGGATCAGCATGTAGTATTTCGAGATCAAGTCCAGAATCCTGGCTCAGCAATCAACGAAGAATACCATTTTCAGGTTACTTAACTTAATATAATATTTATTCTAAATTCTACAAGGACACTGTGGGCCTTCTGGTTTATAGTGCAATGTATCTGAGTGTTGCAGTTCTGACCAGTTCCCACCTGTGTGGCTGAGCCTGGTTACCTGTCTTTGGCTATTCGCCGGTGGGGTTACTAACGTAATGATTTGCCGGTTTTGCTGAAGGGTTACTTTTTTAGTTTATTTGAGGAACTAGCTGGTTACCACCTGATTGTGGCGTCTTCAAAGTTCATAAAGTTTAATCCTTACTTTCAGATTTAATTTTAAATGAGTTTTCAGTAAACCAAAATGAATAGGACTATCTATAATCAGCTTCTGTATTTAGTATGTAACCATGAATGCAGCTTCTGGGAGCTTGTTAATGCAATTAATATCGCATCTTTTGTTATTTTGTTGTAGGTTGAACTAGCAGGACAAATACTTGGGAATGGCATTGGTACAAACAAAGATTTTGCGAAGCTTCAGGTACTATATTTCCTAGTGTTCTGCTGTTTTTGTTTGTGGCTTTTATGTTTTGGTGCCATTGAGATATTAAATTACTAAGTTAGTTTTCTATCAGGCAATGCACTGATTTGCATGAAGATGGTATAATGTGACGTCTGCAGGATTTTAAAGATTTGCATTGTATACATATATCTTCATGGTGTTCTGTTCTTTGCCATAAAACCTAGTATATGCTGGAGTTAGATTAAGTATACAACCTTCTAGCCGGAACTACATATGTAGCTCGGGCTACAAGTAGGCCAGTTTTTCGAATTTTTTGAAAATGACGTTTTAAAGTTCCAAAATTTCTGCAACAAAATTCTAGATGTTGATAATGATGTATTCTACTAACGTGCAAAATCTCAGCTCAAAACACTTCACATTTTGGGCCACACAAAAATGACAAAATCTGACAATTTTTTGGAGTTTCAAAGTTCACACTGTTCACTACTTCAGATTTCAACTTTTGTTATTTTTGCACTGCCCAGAATATAAGGTGTTTCCAGTTGAAATTTTGCACGCTTATAGAATAAATCATTACCTACATCTAGCATTTTTTCAGATTTTTTTAAAACTTTAAAATGTGATTTTCTTATTTTTCAAAAAACCGTGATACGTGTAGCTCGGTCTACACATCGCCGCACTCACCTTCTAGCTAGGATTGTAGCATATGCACAGTTACTGGGAATTTGATAGATGCATCCTTTGAGCCACGGTCTCAAACCTCAAAGGGGGTGTTGTGTGTAAACCAGGTTCGCTAACAAGATTAAGCCTTTTAGCTGCTTTCAGTGCTAATGAAGCAGCATCCATTTCATGAGGTCCGGATAAGATTAGGCCATGCTTTGGGGCTCTTAAGGTGTCAGAAGCACCCCTTAAGCTAGACGCAACATTAAAAACATGTCAGCTTAAGTAACTGTTGCTTGGACATAAGATGTAAGGGCATATCCAACCATAGAGATCAGCCATTCCTTAGGATTCTCCAAGTGCAAGTATCATGCACTGCCAAGTCAGCATGTAAATAACGCGGTCTTTTAATTAAAGAAAAAGAGAAGATAGTAGTGTATCATAGCTCACTGAACGAGGAAATTTAATGATAAGGTACCTGTTTCTTATTCAGGCAATGTTCCTGTTGCTAATTCCTAGGGGTTAGAAACAACCAAAAAAATGTTGTTGGAAGCTTGTAGCTGTTCCTAGAATGGGGTCCACCAAATAACTATTAGTGAACTTTGGGACCACTTTAGAAACAAGGTGAAGAAACTACCTATTGAAGAGCATGTGTCTTATTACCGGTAATTATCTTGTTTCAGGCTGCAGAAGAGGCGCTGAGGTTCTTAAAAACAACTACTGACCCACAGATCAAGAAGCATTTGAGACCAATAAGGTAACTTTGCTCGAGTTTATCGAGCATTTCCGTAAGTCTTTAGCATCTCTTTCTAAGAAGGCTCCAAGTTGTAGACAGTTTGAGGGGCAGAATCAATTTCATTTCTGAGAGAACCATTGTTAGTAAAAACAGTGTTATCTTACATATTCTCTTGTTTTTATGCAGATGCAGTTGATTTCCTCCCCCTCCCCCTCCCCCCAACTCTACCAATGAGTTGAGCTTCGCACTTAACCATTCCATGTACAAAATGGTCGCATGTGATTGATTTACCGTAAGCACCTCTCTGTGAGTATGGTTGTCGCCTCCTCAACCAGGATGTGTATCCACTGTTAGTACTCGTAGGCTTGGATATGCAACTATTGGAGATGGTACATTATGGAGAGCGGGACATGATGCTGTGTGGATTCTTTTGACTACCTTCACCGGAGAATCTTCTCGTAGACTATTTGCCTCCGTAGTCCGCACAACTGCAGATGTACTTATCTGTAGACGGTACTGGCATAGTTGGCTGTAAACAGGTAGGAATGTAGAGTTAGTCGTGAGTATTATTACCGGCCTCCCTGACGGATGCAGTTGTAAATTGTTTAGGAGCATTAAACTGCAATGCTAGTGCTGATTTTTGAAGTCTATATGTTTAGGAGCCTTCAAACGGTGATAATATTTTCTATAATTTAGAGTGTGCCTGTTTTCTGCAAATCAAATCTATAGAAGTCGGCAGCTGGAGATATTAGGCTATACAGTACTTCCTCTGTTTATAAATATAAGATTTTTTTTTTGAAAAGGAGGCAAAAGATTTAGCTCAATCTATTAATTAAGAAGAGAGATGCCCAGTTAATTATCAGAAAACCAGTCAAAAACCGTTACAAGAAAACCACAAACGAACGACACCTGACACATGCAACTTCCTGACCAACAAGGCAAACCAACAGCCACTTAAAACCTACAACAACCGAACTAACAACAACTAACTGCCAACTTTTGGATCACCGCTAGCTAAAAAGGAATTCTCAAGTAGTTGCGAAAGTTTTATTGTGATGATTATGTTCTTTCTTCTGCTTCTGAGAGATTTCTCCACCTTCTTGATCAAGCCCTTGAAGCCTTTCCGGTTAAGACGCAAGCAATCTCCTTGCCATATCCAGGGATAGCCGCCTCCAGACTGAGGAGCAGGTCACAAAGCTCTTTTCCAAAAAGAGCCTCAGAGTTAGGTGCCAGCACACCTCTATTGTCTACAAAGTCCGGCTCCTCTGACACTGGTGGCAAGGAAGTCATGGCCACTGCCATGGACTCCAAAGAGCCTAACTCCACCATCGACGCCACAGATGATTCCCCACATAGCTCATTCAACTCAGGCATGATTTTGTCGCCAATGTAGCTAGGCTCCACCGGTAGTGGTGTGGAAGCTACAGTCGAGGTCCCAAGCGGGTCCACCTGAAGATGCAACATCGGCAAAGAAGGAGAGGGCTTCCCACACAACTCCTGTAGCTCAGGCATTATCTCCATCGCCGGAGCCATAATCTCATCAACATCCTCACTCTCATAGGCAACCAGTACATCACGATGCGGCGACGGGCAAGGCCTAACACGAGGGGAGAAACAACCAAAGCAGCATTCTTCCCCCCACAACAGACGACTCGAGCACAACAGACTCACCGAAAGTACGCTCCATAGACCCAGTAACATGCGCCAACAAAAGCTTGAGATTTGCCACCTCTTCACGAAGGAGACGAGAGGCCTCCTCAACGCGGGCGTTGACCAGCTGAAGGAGCCCCATGCGCATCAAAGCAAACTGAGACTGAAAGACAGAGTCTGAACTGGCGTCCTCGCAGCACCTAGGAGAGGGCTTTGGCGACACTGCTGCACGCAACGAGGAGTGGCACACGACCTCGGCCCAACTACGGGACGACGGGGAATGAGGCTGAGCGGACGGAGAGCGGCTCCGCTGGCAAGGAGCACAAGCGTCCGAAGGACGAGCTCGAGTCTCCGGAGAGCGAGAACAAGCGGCACGGCAGAATCGCTCCCGATGACCAGGACGACGACAACGGATGCATCTGAAAGGCCCACGGCATGTGCTGACCTGGTGGCCACGCTCGAGACACCGAAAGCATCTCCCCTGAGCCCAACGCTTGAAGGCGAGACTACGCTCGGCTCCTTCCTTCTGAAGCAAAGAAGATGGCATGCGGTCGGAGCGGCCGCCACGACCCACCTGCACCCAGTCTTCCTCGCCTCCAAGAGTAGCACTAGCAGCAAACTTGCCGCCACAAGGCTCCGTAGGCGCCTTCTCAGCATGGTGCCCATCGGCGGTGCCGAGCACCGAGCCAAAAACAACATCTTTGGCATAGGCCAAAGGCGTTTGCGAAGCCAACACCTCATCCCTGTCATCCTCGTCGGAGCTCAATGAACCAGCCCAAAGCAGACTCGAAGCCGTTGGCATATCAACAGTAAAGGGCACCTCGGAATCAAGACCTCCTGCAGCATCCAGCGGCAATGACAAGAATCCAAGCCCCTCAACAATCACGGCGGTGTCAAACAGAAGTCCGTCCGAATGACGAGAACCAGCGGGAGGCCCTGGTGGCACCGCTGCCGACGAACGTCTCGTGCTGCCTCCACACCTGCCGGGACCAGCAGGGAAACAACTGCTGCCATCTTCAGAGCGACCAGATGCCGGACTGGAGGTCATAGAGCCACATGGCGACAGCCCGGACAGGGACGCCTCGGGAATCTGGTGGATGACGGGCGAGCAGGAGGGAGGTGCGGGCGCCGCCGCGGACCTATGGGGGTGGCGAGGACGAGCCAAATGGCCCCCAACGGCCGGGTCGGCCCTCCGGGAGGCCAGGATGGCCGCGGCCAACCCGGCGGCGAAGATGGTCGACGGAGTCACAACGACCGGCCCAAGGAGCAAAGACGCGGGCGCCTCTAGCACCTCACGTACCTCGACGGAGAGGGATGTCGACGACGGCTCTCGAGTCGCAGGAAGAGAAGACAGCACAGCCGCCATGGAGACGTGGACGGCAGCTCCGGAGCAGCAGCGTCGCCGCGGCGTCAGGGGACCACGCCGCTACATACCGCTGGGAGGGCTGGAGAGAGGGCGTTGGGAGGTGGCCGGATCTGGTCACGGCAGCCGGAGAGGACGCCAGAGCAAGGAGATCAGGCCGGCGGCGCCGCTGCTTCGCCACTGGACGCCATGGTCGCGAGAGGCCCTGCCTTCTCTAAATTGTAGCCTCGCAATTGTTGAAGCAAATGTATCTAGATAAGTTTTAGTGTATATATTCGAGTGAACCTACACACTAAAAGATGTCTAGATACAATTGCTTTACAAAGCTAAAACATTTTGTATTTATAAACGGAGGGAGTACTATTTCAAAGTTTTATGGCTGAAAGGCAGATGCTAACGTGTTTGGTAATTGGTGGTAAATTGGTGGTTGTCGTTTATCTGCTTGTTCTGGAGCACACAGCACGGAGTTCTTCTGCTTGTTCTGGAGCACGCGCACAAAACGAGGTCTATAAATAGAATGAAAAGTAGATGCAACATCTCGTTGGAAAGATAAAGTGCCTGTACTGTAGTTCTTTTTTTCTTCGAAAATGAACTTGTACTGCAATAGTAATTCTGCTGTTGACAATTCATGCTGAATTTACTCTTCACCCCCACTCATTCACGTCTTGTGTTTAGCTACTTAGTGGAACTGTGATCACGGTTTAAAATTCCTTCAAAATAAGAAATGGAAATCGATGATAATTACTACACTATCTACAGCTTTTCTGGGGGCACTTTCTACATGCAACGGTGTGTGTCGAGAACAGTCGCTGATGCAACTGCAGACGGCTTTCTGTTGCAACTCAGTAAATCTCTATCTTTCAGTGTTGCAGCATAAAAGGTTTTCGACGAAGCAACGCCACCATCCTCCAAAACGGGAAGTCTGGACCATATTCATCGTGCTTGTTTCATGTTTTTGTGGTGCCAATCGGGAGACCAAGGCCCCGGAGCAACCGCTGCAGGGCATTCCTGAGCCAAACCATGTCATTTTCCAACATACTGGCTGGGCTATTCTCCACGGGTGCACCTCCCTCGTACAGGATAATACTATTGCCACCATTTCGTCCAGCATAATCAGCAGCAGCAGCAGAGTTCACGCTTTGTGCTGCCATGTTTGCTCTCCGGCGAAGCACTTCTGGAATCGTGTGATCTTTCTCCAAGGTAAACTGTACGAGAAAAACCGCAGACGGCTGTATGATTAATATTATGTATGCATCGACAGGTGATTGTTCAAAGATGGAACAGTTGTTACGGGCGTTGGAGAATCATTTACCTGCACCCCGTTCGCGTCATTTGCCCCCATGTTTTCCCTGCGCGGAGAAGAACCACCATCTGTCAAGCCCTTATCGGTCTGTTGATTCAAATCGACTTGGTTATCATCTGCGCCATTACATGATCCTGGATAGTCGTCATCTTCCACTTCAATTGACGGGTATACCACCTCTGATACTTCCTGGCACTTTGCGTCGTCCCAGTCTTCGTAGACCACCAATGTTTTCGAGGTATCTGTTATCCGCAGAGTTCTGTTGTGGCCGTCCTGCCAGCTGACCTGCCCCGAGGGATCTTGCAGCAAGAACTTGTACTCGACCACCTCGTTCGCTGGCAAATCCTAGGCAGCCCAAAGATATGGTGGGATCAATCATCCACGGCAAGAGTGGAACATGAAAGAATGTGCGGGAGCTTACCATCTTGGCCATCCAAACATGGTCTTCAGACCACTCGAGAGCGGTAGCCTTGGTCGGATCCCAAAGGCCGAGCGCCGGGTGGTCGCCGACGACGAGGAACCGCTGGCCGAACGCGCACTGCTTCTGCAGCACGAACTTAACCTGCACCGTTTTCACAAGGTCTAGATTCGCAAAAGAAGGTTACCTGGTCGTTAAAAACCACCTGTGATTATAGACGATTTGTTCCTGTACGTACGCAGGAGTGGGAGTGGAGCTCACCGTCGGGAAGCGGCAGTATTGCGGTAGAAGCGACTACGTCCTGATCAGCATGCGCGATCTGCACCAAATGGACAGGTTTCATAACTGAGGAGTGAACTGTGCGATAGAGCTGATGGCCGGAGTTCCCGAGCTGGAGGAGAGGGGAACAGCAAATTACCTCCTGCGTGAGCGCGACCAGCACGGCGTCACGCGAGGGAGCCGATGAGGCTTCCCCGAGCGACGCCACGATGAGGAACCTCCGTCGGCGTCGAGCGGGGCCTAGGCCGTGGTGGCGCCGCGCCCTGTGACCGGGCAGCGGCCGCGCGAGCACCCCGCCTCCTCGGTACGCCACGGCCGCGGTTGCTTCCATGGCGGCGCCGGCACGGTCCTGCGCAGCGCGACCGTGTTTGCTTGCTTCTGGGAACGGGGAGCACGGGATCGCGCGCGCGGGTGTGTGGCCGTGGTAGCTGCTGCTGAGTAAGCAGTTAGCCCGCGGGGCCCACCTGCCCCTGGTCTCGTGGGGTTCGTTAATCTCTGCCCGGTCAGCTACCTCCGCCGTTCTTTACGTGACAACCAGCCTCTTTACCTGGAAAATCGAGTGGTCTTCTGAAAACACGATTTATCTGTCATTTTAAGCCTGTTTACAGTGCAAAGTATCATATAGTAGTATCATACATATGATACTAATGTATGTTACTACTCTTGCAATGCATAGTATTATATTATTGTATCATAATTTTATATTATTTATTATTTTGTAGAATCTGAATGCAAATATGTGTATAAGATCTATTTATCTTTACTTTATCTCTCTCTTTATTAATTGATGCGCCATATCAGTTTTTTATCAACATAACATGCATGATACTATCTATAATACTAGTATTGTGGCTAGTCTAAGAGCAACACCACTGAAAGCATTACGGAGTTTATGAAGGTGAACATCCACAGATGGTGGTGGAGTAGTGCATCCAAACATCTCATTCAACATAGGTAAGTTAATAAGAGAATAAAGTTTTAGACTACTGGATGAAGCTGGCCCAAGCTTTGGGAGTTCTGGACTGAAAGAAAAGGCTATGCTATTTCTCAGACCAAAAGAATATAATTACGCATGTTTAGAGATAACTTGTACAGTAGAAGTTAATATGCTTAGCAGCGACCTCATAGTTAGAGAGCGGGTTTTGAAGTGTTTCCAACAACTATGAGATGCTATCATTCAACATAAACTAGTATCATGCAACATTTGAATCAATGTAGAATGACGTACGAGAAATAGACAAATAAGTTATTTTAATCCGGTAACTAAGTACAACATAATATGGTAAGTATGGGACAACAATAAGGCAATTTCTAACAAATAATTTATTTTAGTCCGACGACTAAGTACTAAAGCATAATGTGGTAAGTATGTGGCAACAATTTGATAATTAATGATAAACAAGTTATGTTAATCTGGTAACTAAGTAATGTATAATATTACAAGTATGTGAAAACAATCAGGTACGTTACTGAAGAAGTGTTTTAATCCGGTAACGAAGTAGTGCGTAATTTG
This sequence comes from Dactylis glomerata, assembly GCA_007115705.1. Taxonomy (NCBI): domain Eukaryota; kingdom Viridiplantae; phylum Streptophyta; class Magnoliopsida; order Poales; family Poaceae; genus Dactylis; species Dactylis glomerata. The sequence continues at coordinate 1,792,902 of QXEO01000164.1, read as the reverse complement.
ATAAGCATGTGACAATTATTGATAAATTGTTTTGTCAAGACATACCGACATTAGATTTAGTTTTGAGGATGTTGACATGAGAGAGCAACGTAAAACCGGATCGTCAATTGAATTAACCATTTGATAGATAAATCTTTTTTCAAATTAAAAAATCTTTAGCTTATTTCATAGTTCTGTCATTTTTGCATGTAAAAAGAGAGAAAGGTGAACCGCAACATGAAAAGCCTAATGTAGCCTATGAGCGCAATGTAATCCAGTCAGAAAGAAGGAAGAAAGAACCAACGGGTGGCTAGAGAGTACGTAAAGTTACTGGAGTATGATTAACTTCTAAATTTGGAATTACTGCTTATATATTTGGTATTGGCCATAATTTACAAGAACATTTCATAGTATTTTTTTGACAATAACATTCCCTGGTATTAGTAAGAGTAGGAAGGGTTAAAGATTTACCCATTGTGAGATACTTCCTCCGTTTATAAATATAAGATGTTTTAGCTTTGTGAAGCAAATGTATCTAGACAAGTTTTAGTGTGTGGATTCGAGTACACATTAAAACTTGTCTAGATACATTTGCTTCACAAAGCTAAAACATCTTATATTTATGAACAGAGGGAGTATATCGCATTATTCGAGAAACCCTAGATGAGTTCTTATTAGGCAAATCCTATGCTTCGCCCGCGGGCGCGCCTTAGCAGGCTCCGCCCGCAGGTGGAGGGATATGGGTCGCGGCCCATTAGCGCAGGGTTCTATGCTTTCTGTATTTTTCTGGCGGTTTTTCTTTTTCCCTGATTCACTAGTTCGGCTGGTTTTTTCAGTTTTTCATTTTTTCAAACAATTTTGAATTTGAATAAATTCAAAATAAGAATAATTTTCAATTTTGAATAATTTTTGAGTTTGAACAAATTTTGAGTTTGAACAAATTTCAAGTTTGAACAATTTTTGAGTATGAACAATTTTTAGAAATTGAACAATTTTCGAATTTGAACAGTTTTAAAAATTGAACAATTTTCGTATTTGAACAATTTTTCGAAATTGAACAATTTTGAACTTTGAACAAATTTCGAGTTTGAACAATTTTCGAGTATGAACAAATTTCGAGTTTGAACAATTTTGAGTATGAACAATTTTGAACTTTGAACAAATTTCGAGTTTGAACAATTTTTGAGTATGAACAATTTTTTGAATTTGAACAGTTTTACAAATCTGTATAATTTTGAAATCTGAACAATTTTTTAATATGAACATTTTTCGAATTAGAAAAGTTTTTCAAATCTAAACAATTTTCAATTTTGAACAATTTCGAATTTAAACAGTTTTAAATTTGAACAGTTTTTTAATCTGAACATTAAAAAAAAGGACCGAACTAACATGACGCACGGAAAATAAAAAAATATAGCGATGCAACGAACAAATGGGCCAGCCCACCCGAGGTTGCTCCTTCGGGCGGAGCTCCGCTCGCTCCCGCTAAGGAGCGGAGCATAGGAGCCCCCTTCTTTTTGAGCTGGTATATCTGGTGTTTCTATAAGAAGAATAAGGAGATAGGTGGGCTTGAGGCCCAATTGGTACCCAGTCCGGTCCTGTCCATCAATGTGTTGGGAAGCATCGTCTTTACGAGGACTACGTCACTTGCGTCCTGAGCATGCCGAAAGAGGTGCCCTGCGAAATCCCCTATACCGACAACCTGGCGGAGCTCATAGGTGTCACGGAGGAGTGGCTTGAGCAGCAACAGCAGCGGCACAGGGAAGCAGCTGCACGTTCCGAGCTGATCTCCAAGGAGTTTGAGCTGTTCCAGGACAAGGTCCGTGAGGAGTGGGATAGGCAGGGCTATTTCGAGGTGGACGACGAGTACCTCGACGGTGTCGCCAGGCTGCAGGAGTACAGCGAGGAGATGTGCAAGGGCCAAGACAGGAGCGGCTACAAATTGCATGGCCCGGACCTCTGCGAGCAAGCAGAGGGGCTTTGCTCCGTGGAGTAAACTGCAGAGAGGAGGACAGCATGTATGATGGCTCTAGCTTGAATCCAAGTGAGAAGATTGTCCCTCTGTTCCATATCCCATGTCTAGCTACCTATCTCTATATCGATTGTGTTTGTTGCAGCTTAAGTTATACCCATCTATCTCTACTAATAATACGGCTTAAGGTCGTAATGGTAAATACGTTTTGGTACGTCGCACTTTACGTTTTCGTCCGTCATCGCGTGTGCTTCGTCGTGCTTGGTGAAGACTATATCTAAATCTTAATTAAACCCGACCAAGAGTCCGTAGCCCTGACCAGCCTCGTACCTGTCTAATATGAAGAGTCCGTTGATTCCCCTTCCTCCTCCACGGGCGGACGCCGCCCTTCTCTTCCTCCTGCTCCGCCGGCACAGAAACGGCCCTCAGCTCCCCTTCCACCGAACCTCCTGGCCTCTGGTGCAGATTCGTGATCACCCCGGCGGCCTGTACTGATTCATTCATAGTAGGAGAAGTCGAAAAATCGCCAATCTGGACGACGGGCAGAGCTTGGCGCCGCTGGGTCACCCGTCTAGCACCTGTGGCATGGAATCAGCCTATCGTTGCACTGGGACGACCACCGTGTAGTTCGATCTGATCTGGCTGCCGCATCACTCGATTCGACTCGACTACCAAGGAGCTTGCCATGCCGGCATGGAAAAGCGGTGAGCGCAAGTGGACGGCGATACAGACGACGAGGAGTGGGTGGGCTCAAGGGGATGGGCGAAGCCAAGGCTTGTTTGTTACATCCCGCTCCAAGCAGTGGCTATATGAGGTCGATCTGTTGAATTGCTAGCCTGAGTGCCTGACAGAGCCGGGTGCCTAGATGGGATCTTCCTGGTTCCTGGTCCCTTCCTTGATTCTTATGCCTCTGGTATGGCTTTGGCCTTGTGGAGAGACAGATATACATCAATTCCAAGTCAGTACATGGTGCTTGAGACGTGCTACTTCTTGGATGTCCATCGATCTTGATACGTAGTACAACTGTACAGGCCTTTTCAAATTGTTTTTAGTCCGCATGGATCTAACTGAAAAAAGTGTGTGTTTTTACTAATGGTGAAATGTAGTACTAATGTGTATTTGATTCCATAACGTCAGCTCTCATACACGAGCCTGTCGATCTCCCGACGAGAACATCGACCTTCCGTGATGGCTATTTCCACCTGTGGTAGAAGCATGGCAACGATGCATTTTCAGGTTCAGGTGACTATCTGGCCTTGCTGGTGCGGCTCAGGCCGCCGCGGAGGTTGCAGGCCATGCGGAGAGATGCTCACGGACATAATAGCGGTAGTGCAGGGGTAATCTCACATTGGGGTGGAAAACTCTCGCGGTTTATAACTCATTTTTGTATCTTTCAGGCTTCAACTACCGAGCTATCTTCGTTGGCCGTACATACATGCTTATCAAGTTAATTAACAGTTAATTTTCAGAGATTTGGTGGTTTCACTAAAGATCACCGAGCTTTCAACTGGACGCCTGGGCGTGCATCATCATATGCCATTGAGAAGCCAAGGCTTGAGCTGATGTTGTGACCTTGGTTCCATGCTATCTGTTTTAGTATCATCTGCCGTGCTCCCTAGACTGTAAGCAAGGCAACAATATCAGTTCAGCTTTGTAGTCCTAAGAGCGATGCTTTGGTCATTTTGTTTCTAAGGACGACTGGACGAGTCTCTTTGCCTACTAACCTGCACCATTTAAACTTGATCAGAACAATGCTAGCTAGATGAAACTTGCTTGCTTTTTTGATTGTAGTACTATGAATAGAAATCTATCGCCTTGTTTATTTGATGGTGGAATTCATGTCTGACTTTCTAATGCATTATCCTCTTATATATTAGATCTAATTATTATCATTGTGTAGCCCATGAAAAAATCATACAAGGTCGGCGAGTTAACTTTTTGTTCAAACACTAATTGGTATTTGCTCTAAATTTGTTTGGCCATAGCAATGTACCAGCAATTGCTCAAACACTAATTTAGTATTTGCTCCAAATTTATTAAGGCGTAGCAACGCACAAGCAATTATGCTATCTAAACTAATCTAAACAAATAAAACAGCTACAGGACGTGATGGTATCTGATTTGTGGTACGTCAAAAAACTATTTTCGTAAAACCGTTTTCGTATGTCTAAAAAGTCGGATGGATGGAAAAAACCAGGACCTAGCTAGCGTCACGATGCAAAAATCTAGGAAAACCAAACCATCGACCAATCACACGCCAGGAAAACCGGCGTCGGGATGAAAAAAAGAGTGACGTACCTCCCGCGAGCCATCTGTGTCATGCTATTAGCGAGGTGGTACTAAAATATTTGTTGTTTGCCACCGCCACGAAACAGGTCGTTACCTCTAACGGGCCGTAGTGAACTTAGAAACTTTAATGGGCTCATGTAAGAGAAGAAGTATGATTTCAATCTGTAGTATTGCTTTACATATGAAAAAAAGTTCAATCTTTGTGCGATCAGAACAGCCCTTTGTTATTGCACGCCTAAAACGCATCCTCATGGCCATCTATTTGGCCTACCAAAGTCGGATGAGATATTGTCCTGTGTGCAGTAATATCATTTGAATGCATGAGCATTTGTGGGCATTTTCTTAAGCTGATTTTGGGCTAAACATGTTGGAAAAAAATATGTGCAAAATAAGTTGGTAGCGTGGGGACCCAGCTCGGCCTAAAAACGCAATGTATTTTAAATTTTATTTAAACTACAACTAAAAGAGACATCAAATATTTATCGGGCCACGTCGGTACTATCGTCCGCGTTAAAAACTTTTTCGGCGAGCAACGAACATGGCACCGCCCTAGAACCTGGTCGAGCAAGGAGGCCATAGCTCTTACTCTAGGCACCAAGTTGTGGAAGGTCGATGATGCACGTCGCTTGGGGCTGTGAAGACGACTACGCGTCCGGCTCTGTCGTGCAAATCTTTGGTGCTCACTCCATCTCCTCCTTATTCTCCGATGACCCCGCCGTCTTGTACCACACACACCATGCTTTTGTCAACTAAAACACGTACAAGGTGGGACGACTACAAAGAAGTGATAGCCTCTGCTTGGCCGCAAGGGACGGGTAAGTGGAGGCACATGTGGAACTTGCCTTCCACGGCAAGTGCTCGTTTACTCAACAGGGAATCGGTTGAACTCTCAAGGTTATCAAAGGGATGGGCGTGACAAAACTTGTGGATTCAGTTATCTTTTATATGTGTAGGTTTTTCTAAAGACACATTAAGACATGTGTGGAGACATGTGTGGCCAATTTGACGGACGATCGTGGCATGAATAAGGCAAAACTGACCCCTAGACCTAATTGTCACTTCAGCTTATACATAGCAGGGATAATACATATGAAAGCTATTGCTTCAAGGCGTCTCTAGGATTTGAGGAAAGTGAAATCTTGGTCAATAAGCAATAAGCATATGTTGTTAAATTATATTCCCTCCGATCGGAAATAAGTGTCGGCAATTTTGTACTAGCTTAGTACAAAGTTTGTACTATATCCCTGACAGTTATTTCCGATCGAAGGAAGTGGCTTATATCAATTTGCAATCTAAAAAAATAGAGCTTTATTTTTTTTAGAGTATCTTGTGGCCTTTCTATCCACGTCAACGTTCAGGTGTCTTATTTTAACTATAATTTATTTATATTTAAATTATATTTGCTGTAAAAAAAAATTGAGCCCGTAGCAACGCACGGGCATTCAACTAGTGTTATCTAAGTTATGAACCATCCATGTATCTATCTATGATATTGGTACTCCAAAACTAAGTTATGTTTAGTGATCAGTTCTCTGTATGCTATTGACATGTCATTGTTGCAATTCATTAGCATGGAGGAACCAAGTTACCAGTGTGTCTGGTCCTTAACTCAAGTTTGCAATGTTTTTGGTCTCTCAACTCCATGTGCCTAATGATATGCATGTTTCTGTCTATAAAATAATAGTCTATCAAAGCATAGTAACCTTGCATTGGTGCCCTCTGGTACCTGGTGCTGGTGCTGTATATGCTTGGGTTGAGTTCATAAACATCTTCTAGCTGTTTTGGCCAGTGTATAGTTTCCCTTGAGATTTTATAGTTTCCCTCGAGATTTAATTATGTCTCCCATGTTGGTTTTATCAGGTTACCTCTTTCTGAGTAAAATGTGTTGTGTTAGCAAGTTAGTGTGAACTGCAATTAAAAGGCGTGTTATCTATGTCATTAGTACTCCAAAACTAAGTTATGTTTGGCAATTGATCTTCTGTTTGATATGCCATATGATTGTTGCGATCAATTTTCACGCCAGATTTCTGAGTAATTAGTTTGATTCTTTGACATTCAATGATTGTTAGTCTGTAATGGGTCCGGTTGGTCTGTAGTCTTTGTGTCAATCTAATTTTGTGTACTATCCTCCATGGAACACGATCTAGCCTATCGAAGCAATTAACTTTGCACTAAAGTGTTCATCAAGATCTTGTAGCTGTTTTGGCAAGGGTATAGCTTGTCCCAAGACACGATGGCGCTTTATAGGCCGTGTGCTGTAGCATTACTGGAACTCTCTTGTCATAGGTAGAGCCTGAGTTTTAATGCAACTAGGGAGAAGAGGGCCATGAGCCTGGCGGCATTCATACTCAGTGGCTCGAGCAAGCATACAGTGAAGCTGTGAATGGATTCCTCACTGTCAAGAGATCCGGTGTTGAGGCCGAGCTGCAAGTGTGATCATCATTCTATCTGGTGATCTCTTTCCAGAGTTAAATTTGTGCCGCTTTAGCAAGGTTCATAGTTGTCTGAAATCCCTCACCAGTAGAACGCAGGTTCAGTATACCTGTTTGCAGCCTAAAATAGAGCTGAAACCCAATAGCCCTTGTAGAATTGCACGTTTATCTTCAAAGAACATTACTAGTGAGGGATTGCACACAGCTGGTTTCTGGATCCTATGTGCGTCCCGTGAGCTTTGCTTGATTTCCTGTGGAAATGTGTTCGGCGGGGAAAATGAACGTGTAATACCTGTGTAGCTTTTGATTTCGGTAATGAAATCAGGAGTTATGCACTCAATTTTACCAAACCCATTACCACAAGCAGAAAACCTACAACATCAAGAAAATTTAATACAGTACCTGAATTAACATACATAAATTTCTGAACATGTGAGCCCAGAATATTGTGGAAGATACTACAAAGAAAATTGCGTAAAGAAGTACTACAAAAAAAACATAACCTTCATGCCTTGTTTACTTCTAGTGTATTTGGGGGGATTATTCTTTATTCCGGAATATCTCTGATAGGTTGTTTACTAGGCCGGGTTTGGAGAGGATAATCCCAGGATATCCCCACAAATCTCCGCCGCACTAGTGTATTTTTGGCTAGATTAAAAACTCTCTATTATGGTAGAGTATTTTTTGGGAGAGTATTTGAGGGGATTGAAGAGTATGAAGTGAACACTAAATCTCCACATATCCCCACATTTTTTGGCGGTAAAAACACCGGAGAAATAAACAAGCCCTCAATGATGCACACAAAGGTGAGCATACAAAAATGGAAAATAACAAAATAGCCCTCAGTGATGCACACAAAGGTGAGCATACAAAAATGGAAAATAACAAAATAGCCCTCAGTGATGCACACAAAGGTGAGCATACAAAAATGGAAAATAACGGAATAGCCCTCAGTGATGCACACAAAGGTGATATGGACGCAATGTCTTTTATTTGTCGACGCTGAAGGCAAAGGAGGGATACCCAAAAAAATCTGTATGGGTCTGTTTCGATGTAGCAATTTTAGCTCGGAAATGAATTGGACTGAAAATTCCAAATCTAAGATGGAAAGGAAATGATCTCCATTTCCAATTTCTTTGTTTGGATGTGCATGGAAATTCTTGTTGGAATCAAAGAATAGCACCTAATTCTAAATCATGTTTGGATGTACAAAACATGGAATTGAATTTCGATCTAGGGTTAGGGTTTTTCTCACTTTATATTTCCAAATTTTTATTTTTTATTTAAATTTATTGGTGTGAGTATGTCATGGTTGACTAAACAGATTGTCGCTGGAGTAAGCAAATGAAGATCTTGAATAAACAAGCTACAATTAAAGCATGATTTTATAGATCAAAGCTACTAGATAATGATATCCACCCATAGTAGGTACTTCCTTCGATCAGAAATAACTGTCAGGGACATAGTACAAACTTTGTACTAAGCTAGTACAAAATTGCCGATAGTTATTTCTGATCGGAGGGAGTACAAAATAAACTCCGCGGTCTTATTCCTTGTTCAGTTGTGTGCGGAGTTGCACCACACGGGCCTTGGATTGCGACGAAAACATCTCCGACACGGTCTTCCAAACACCACCAGAACTCGTTTGTCCGACCATCTGGGTGATGATCTCCCTAGACATGTTCCGTACAAGAAACCCAAGCACACACTGATCAAGAAAAATCCAGCGGGCATATTCAGGGTTTGGAACAGAAACTTCTTTCCCATCCTTGTCAGTGGCCTTCACTTCCTTTGCAGGTGCCGGCATTGATCCGTCCAGAAGCCCAAACAACTGTGCACCATGGATTTCCGGCAAGATCATCGCCTGCCACACCAAAAAATTGTCCATATTGAGTTTTTCAGGGAGAGAGACACGTTCGCCGAGAGGGTAGGAGTCCCGCTGGATGTTGAGGAAGATGCGCCTAGAGACATGGCATCAGCGATTGCTTCGATCATGTTGACTAAGCAGCAATGATTCCTTCGATCATGTTGGCTAGATAGCGACGGAGGCTTGTCTCGGGAACGGCTCGACGAACAGACGCTCGGGGCGACGCAACGAACAGACGCTCGATGCGATGCGACGAATAGGGGTGGCGATGGCGATTTTCTAGATTCATTCGAGAGGCTCTGGTACCATGTAAATAATTGTGGGAGCGATGCTTCAATCGGGCTCGCTGGTGTGATATATATAACATACATACAGGTTTACAGGAGGGGATCGGCGGAGTCCGACCTGGACTCAATACAAGCATCGACCGGCCTATAGAAGCTTGTATTGAGCATTTATTACTTGGACCATATTTGCAATTTATTTACATAGTAGAACAAATCCAAATTGGAAGGGTACGAATTCTGCACTTGTGGCTTCGACAGGATTTCTTATAATTTGGATCTGCTATTTTGGTATCAATCTATTAGGAATAGGTTTACATAGTTATGGTTCATTTATATTAACACCTAACTGATTACATAAAATAAAGCCTTCATTTCCTACTTTTCTGTTTTATTTGAGAACCCTTGAACGCCTTCTCAAAGGGTTCTCAAAAATTCAAGATAGATCTAATTAGACTTCTGCATTAATAGAGCGGACTAGTAAAAAACCTATTTAGGATAATAATTGGATAAGAGAGCCTCTACCCTGTCAACGGATAGAGAGAGAACAAAATCTGGATAAATACCAATTCCTATTACTGATAAAAAGATACAGATTAAAATAAAGAGTTCTCGTGGTCCAGAATCCACAAAATTACGTATTATACAAGCATCTGCCCTCTATAGCCCTAGACAATTACGTATTATACAACGTTTAACAATTCATATAGGTGTAATTGTGATTTTACAAGTGTACATAGTGTATTTTTTGGTGTAGCTCTGAACTATAAGTGCTATCACGGCATCCTTTGGGTTACTACAAGACCCTTATCAACCAAAAAATTTGCTATTCCTAATCCATTAATTGGTGGTTAATATGATGATACTCTTGGTCCACTCTCCATACACATGTCCTGATTCCAAGAACTGTTACTCTACCCGGAAGCCACATCGCTGCTTCTCCACAATTTCTGCATGTACCACATCAATTAAATGATTTTCTCACGACTTCTGTTAAGACTCAGACTAATTTTCTGGTGCCTTCTGTTGACGATCTTTCCGATCAGGTTGTGGATGTGCTCGATTTCTTCAGGTAGTGTACTGTGTACTAGTGTAATGTGACATAAGTCCAAGTGAATCATGTTCTTGATTTAAGAGTCCAAGCTATGTGAATTTGGACCTAAAATTTCATTTTCAGTTTGCGAAAAATTGAGTAGCACCTACAAAAAAAATGCTAAATAAAAAACTGTGATTGCTACGGAAGAGACATCACATCTCCCATCTCCATTCCTACAAAAATCAGAAGACACCGCTGAAGATCCTTCCACTCCTTCCAACCTCCATCCATCTAAAACGTTGAAACACACCACACTGGAATGGAACATGAACAATCACCCCTTTCCGCACCTGCTAACAATTATCCCTCTCCTCCCCACACTGAAAATATTTTAGGAAAATCATCTGTCTCCTCCCCACTAAAAAATCAAACAAAATGTACAAAAATATGCTAGTACAAAAATTATTGGAAGATTGTTGCGAAGAAGACACCATATTTCCCACCTCTATTGCTACGAAAAAAAATCAGAAGACACCACTGAAATCGTTCCCCTCATACTACCTCATCCATAAAAAGGAACAAACTGATAAATATGCTAGACTAGATCAAATCGGTAGATCGAATTCTGTACCTTCTATGCTCTATATCTGAGAGAGAGAGATACAGAGAGATGGGAGAGAGAGAGATTAACCTGCTCCTGTGCTCGAGGAACTCGAGCCGGATGCCATGTCGATGGATGGTGGCGAGAGCGTGGGTGTGTGTGGTGGCGGCGGAGCTTCCCGTGACTAGCGCTAACCGTAGATCGGATAGGGGTGTCGGTGGGGCGATTGGCAGCACGTCGAACCTCGTATTGTGTGCCCCGGCCCCCACCTCTTTATATAGCGCTGCCACAGGGGCCCACCAACCATGTTTCGGTTGGACGCCCCCGATCAGGGCGCGAGAGGGGGAGTGGATAGAGTCGTTGGACTCTATCCCCTGTGAGATCAATCTAACATTCTCCCCCTTGATCTCAACTTTACTTTTAACTTTATACTTTACACTTTACTCGTTTCATCACGGATCAGTACATAGAGCATGTTTCATCGTCTCAGCTCGATTGCCGATAGAATCTGACAGCCACTATACACTTTTCTGTTTCGAAACAAATTCTGTTACTTTTGGGCCTCTTATGATCCAGGAATCATAGGCTTGCCATTAAACCCATGCCGGCTAAGTGTTCCTTGAACACATTGGGTGGTAAGCCTTTCGTTAGCGGATCCGCAAGCATATCCTTTGTCCTTATATGCTCGAGACTTATAGTTTGATCCTGGATTTTATCTTTCACAACATAATACTTTACTTCTATTGGTCTGGTAGCTTTACTCGACTTGTTGTTGTGAGCATAAAATACTGCAGGCTGGTTGTCACAGTACATCTTTATTGGTTTGTCAATACAATCCACTACTTTCAAGTCGGGTATAAATTTCTTTAGCCATAACACCTGATTTGTGGCCTCAAAACATGCTATAAATTCGGCATACATCGTGGATGATGCAACTATTGTCTGTTTGCAACTTCTCCACGAAATAGCCCCTCCTGCGAGAGTGAACACATATCCAGTTATGGATTTTCTTTCATCTTTGTCTCCCGCATAATCTGCATCTGAATACCCTTTTATCTCTAGGGAATCAGATCTTCTATAGGTTAGCATGAGGTCTTTTGTGCCTTGCACATAACGCAATACTTTCTTTACCATCTTCCAGTGCTCTATGCCTGGATTTGACTGATATCTACCGAGTACCCCGGTGATAAAAGCTAAGTCAGGGCGAGTGCACACTTGTGCATACTGTAAGCTTCCAACAGCCGAAGCATATGGTACTGCTTTCATTTGATCGATCTCATATTGATTCTTGGGACATTGATATTCCCCAAAACTGTCGCCCTTGACTATCGGAGCAGGTGTGGCATTACTCTTATGCATATTATACTTTATTAGAACTTTTTCTAAATATGCCTTCTGTGATAGTCCTAACACTCCATTCTTTCTATCTCGGTGAATTTCTATGCCCAAAACATATGAAGCTTCACCAAGATCTTTCATATCAAAGTTTGAGGACAAAAACTTCTTTGTTTCTCGCAGAAGACTAACATCACTGCTAGCAAGCAGGATATCATCCACATACAAGATTAGGAAAATATATTTCCCACTTTTAAACTTTGCATAAACGCAGTTGTCCTCGATGTTTTCTTTAAATCCAAATCTTTTGATGGTATCATTAAACTTTAGATACCACTGTCTAGAGGCTTGCTTTAATGCATAAATGGATTTCTTTAGACGGCATCCCATGTGTTCCTTCCCCTCCATGAAAAAACCCTTGGGTTGTTTCATGTACACTTTTTCTTCTAAATCTCCATTTAGAAATGCCGTCTTTACATCCATTTGATGCAACTCTAAATCAAAATGTGCAACTAGTGCCATTATGATTCCGAAGGAATCCTTACATGAGACCGGAGAAAATGTCTCATTGTAATCTACCCCTTCTCTTTGTGTAAATCCTTTTGCCACTAGACGCGCTTTATACTTTTCTATATTCCCGTTAGAGTCATACTTTGTTTTGTAGACCCATTTACAGCCTACTGTTTTGGCTCCTTTGGGAATTTCCTCTAAGTCCCAAACATTGTTGGAACTCATCGACCTCATTTCATCTTCCATGGCCTCTAGCCACTTCGATGAGTTGGGGCCTTCCATAGCTTCTTCATATGAGGTGGGATCACCTTCCATATGAACTGTTTCTGTGTTATAAACTTTATAGTCAGTAGAAATAGCTGATTTCTTGACTCTTTTGGACCTTCTAAGGGACTCATTCTCTGGCTCATTATGTACCTCAACTTCTGGTGCATCTATTAGAGGTGGCTGCTGCAGCTCCCTTTCATGCTCAACGAAGGGTTCAGTCGGCTCCTGACGGACAGGTTCCGAAACTTCACACCTTGTTGTCATGAGTGGAGTTACAACAGGTGCTTGCACCGCAACCTCAGGGATTGTTGGTGTAGGCACAACAGGTAGCGAGAAAAATGGCTCCTGAATCATCGGATTAGGTGCATGCACCCTCTTCTCCTCAAGATCAATTTTCCGAGCTACCATGCTCCCCCTCATCAGTTCGTCCTCCAAGAAGACTGCATGTCTCGTTTCTACAAACTTTGTGTATTTGTCTGGACAGTAGAAACGATAACCTTTTGATCTGTCAGGATAGCCAATGAAGTGGCAAGTTACTGTTTTGGGGTCTAACTTTGCAATATTTGGATTAAAGACTTTTGCCTCAGCTGGGCTCCCCCAGACCCTTAAGTGGCGCAGGGAGGGAACTCTCCCTGTCCACAACTCGTACGGTGTTTTGGGCACCGACTTGCTTGGTACTCTGTTGAGAATGTGAATGGCGGTTTTAAGCGCCTCCATCCATAATCCCAATGGCAGGGTGGAATAACTCATCATACTGCGCACCATATCCATAAGAGTACGGTTGCGCCTTTCAGCTACTCCATTTTGCTGAGGTTCGCCCGGCATAAAATACTGGGCGACTATTCCATTTTCCTGTAAGAACCTTGCAAAAGGTCCAGGTACTTGACCATATGGAGTGTGCCGACCGTAGTACTCCCCACCACGATCAGACCGGACTATCTTAATTCTTTTATCATGTTGATTTTCAACTTCTGCTTTGAATATTTTAAATTTATCCAATGCTTCAGACCTTTCTTTAATTGGATAAATATAACCATATCGGGAGTAATCATCTGTGAATGTTATGAACGAGTCATAGCCATCCACACTTTTCACAGAAAATGGTCCACAAATATCAGTGTGGATTATTTCTAGTGTTGCTGTACTTCGATTTGCACCCTTTTTAATTTGCTTTACATACTTTCCTTTTATGCAATCTATGCATTGTTCTATATCGGAGAACTCTAACGGAGGAAGAATATCACTTTTAACGAGGTTTTCGATTCTTCCCCTCGAAATATGGCCTAATCGACAGTGCCATAACTTCGATGAGTCATGAGTTCTCTTTCTTTTCTTTTGTTCTTTGTTCGACAAGGAAGTTTGTTCATTCACATTACACACAGAATGCACTTTTTCACGTAAGGATAACAAATAAAGCTCGTTGTGAAGTAAAGCAACACCCACACAAGCATCTTTAAACCATATGGCACACTCGCCGTGTGCAAAATAACACTCATAACTGTCTTTATCCAAACGTGATACACTTATTAAGTTTCTGTGAAGTGAAGGAACAAATAAAACATCTCTAAGCAGAATCGAAAAACCATCAGCTAACTCCAAGGAGATGTCGCCAACAGCTTCCACGTCTGCTTGAACTCCATTCGCAACTTCAATGCATCTTTCTTTTCTTCTCATAGTCCTTGTCGAATGGAATCCCTGTAAAGAATTAGCAACATGAACAGTTGCACCTGAGTCAATCCACCAAGTAGATTTCGAAAACTGTGAATACAGGGATTCATTAACAAAAGAAACTGTATCTATACCTTTCCTTGCCATTATGGACTTGAGCCATTCTGGACAGTCTTTCTTGAAGTGCCCAGTCTTCTTGCAGTGGAGACACTGGTCTTTATCCACTGGGAGAGTGGGCTGATGATACTGTTGGGGACCTTTGCCATATGGCTTGGAGGGAGAACCTTGGTTGCTGTTCTGGAAGTTCTGGTAGTTCCTTTTCCTGTTGTCCTTGACATAGTTGATTGAACCACCATTTGAGGCTTTAAGCCTATCTTCCTCTTGTACACACATGGCAATCATCTTTTCTATGTCCCATTTATCAGGGGACATGTTGTAGTTGATAACAAAGTTATCAAACTCTTTGGGCAATGAAGCCATGACAAGGTGAACAAGCAGAGCAGGCTTTAATTCCAGATCAGCGTCCATGGGCTTCAGTTTAGAAGCCATGTTGCTCATCCTCAAGATGTGCTCCCTGATGCCATGTGCACCTCCTGTGTACTTTTCTGTGACCAGCTGTTTGAGCAGCTGGGTAGCATAGACTTTTGAAGAGCCAGTGAACTGGCTCTTTATCTTTTCCAGAAACTCCCCAACGGAAGTGCACTCTGCGATTGAGCCCGCAATGGCGTTCTCAATCGTATTCTTTATAAAGGCCATGCACTTTTTGTTTGCATTGACCCACTTTTGGTTCTCTAGCACATATGCCAGCTCCACTGGAGTAAAGTCCTTTTTCTTTTTCTCCCATGCAGCATCATCATCATTTGCATCTCTGACTGGCTCTGCCGGCTTGACTGGCTGTGGAGTGTTCACAACCCAGTCAACCTCAGCGCAGACAAAAGCCAGATCAACTTTCTTCCTCCACTCAGTGTAGTTGTCACCCCTGAGCGTCGGAACGTCTTTGAGGCAACTCATCAAACTGTAGCCTCCTGAAATCCACAAAGATGTGAGATAACAAAACAATTGCATGCGTGAATCCAACGTTGGTATAGATAAACACATACAACTGTTTGTGCAATTAAAACTATATTACCGTTGGGCAAAATTAGAGATAAGTGCACCTTTTAACATGTAATTAACAAATCATGATCATGCTATTAACAACGTTGGTTATATAATAACAGAATCACAATCACCTTTTAAAATCACTTTATCACATCTTTCAAAATTTCATTACCACTTTATTGCATTTAAGCAATTTATTTTAACTATTTGCAGCGGAAACATGAATAAAATTCATAAACTTTAACTTTATAGAAAAGTTTCTGTAACTTTTGCATTCTCTAAACAAAATTTTCGTTGGAATATTTTGAATAGAATTAACTGTATGAAATTTGCCCAAAAACCTGAACAAAATCAAATAAAACTGTGAACTGTAAAGAAAAAACAGAAAAAACTGTTTTTGGCCCGCGGCCTGACGCAGCCCACGGCCTGCTTGGCGCGCGGCGCCCTGTGCGGCGGATACTGACCGCCGCTCAACCTTCGGCCCGGCCGATGCGGCCCGAGGCCTTCCAGCGAACGGCAGCGGGTGCTGCTGGCCGTCGGATTCAATCCGACGGTCCAGCGGCGAGATCGGCTTGGTCAAAAACCAACCCCCGTACCGGTTGAAACCCTAGCCCTCATTCCTCTGCTCTCTGGCGGCTGAGCTCCCCGGCGGCCGGTGCCGCGCCGGCGACGGCGACGGCCGCGGCGGTGGCCTGGCTCGCTTCCCCAGCCCCTCCTCTTCCTTTTCCCTTCTAACTTTTCTGCAAACTCCGCAAGCCGGAGCACCGCGCCGGACGTCTGCGAGCTCGCAGAGGAGACCGTGTCGGCCGGAGTGGAGGTCGGCGTCCCACCGTCTCCCTTTGCCCCCGAGGGGAAAAACTTTCTCTCGACAGTGGCGAAGGGACGGAGCCCTCCACTGCCCGTGTTCTTCGACCGACGCCTCGGCTTGCCGATGCGCGTCGGATCGAGAGGAACGGCGCGGCCGAGATGGCGGCGCTCTTTGCCGGTGACCCGAGGCCAACCGGTGAGATTCTTTTGGCTTTTCTGTGGGGATCTCGGGATGGCTAGGGTTTCCTTTTCCTTGATCTAAACCGAAAGATCTAGCAACTAGACAGTAGCTCTGATACCAATGATAAATATGCTAGACTAGATCAAATCGGTAGATCGAATTCTGTACCTTCTATGCTCTATATCTGAGAGAGAGAGATACAGAGAGATGGGAGAGAGAGAGAGATTAACCTGCTCCTGTGCTCGAGGAACTCGAGCCGGATGCCATGTCGATGGATGGTGGCGAGAGCGTGGGTGTGTGTGGTGGCGGCGGAGCTTCCCGTGACTAGCGCTAATCGTAGATCGGATAGGGGTGTCGGTGGGGCGATTGGCAGCACGTCGAACCTCGTATTGTGTGCCCTGGCCCCCACCTCTTTATATAGCGCTACCACAGGGGCCCACCAACCATGTTTCGGTTGGACGCCCCCGATCAGGGCGCGAGAGGGGGAGTGGATAGAGTCGTTGGACTCTATCCCCTGTGAGATCAATCTAACACAAACCACACTAGAATCGAACCCCCTCTACCAAAAATACACACCAACCCCTACGGACAAGTGCCTTTGAATGAGAGATCACATGGCAGGAAAACGCACCTGATTCAGGCGATCGGGGGAGAATCTGCAGCAGAGTAGAGCTAGCGACAGCCATGGGGACCTCCTCTTCGCCACCGCCCACCAGTACTACACCTCCCGCCACCGCCATCTCTAGCCTCTCTGTCGTCGAGCTCGAGGCTCATTAGC
The DNA here is from genome assembly GCA_007115705.1 of Dactylis glomerata. Lineage (NCBI taxonomy): Eukaryota > Viridiplantae > Streptophyta > Magnoliopsida > Poales > Poaceae > Dactylis > Dactylis glomerata. The sequence goes on along the minus strand of QXEO01000164.1, from coordinate 1,775,795 downwards.
TTCCGCCCCAGCCCCTCCCCGCCCTTTCTCCCCCTCTCTGCCCACCAAAAAGTGAAGCGACTGCAAATGAAACGGGAAAGGAAAAAGCATGGAAAAAACCGGACGGGCAACAGAAATGACCTCGTGTAAGAAAACCGCTTAAAACCGGACAGGTGCTCTCTCGTTGCTCCAAACAGCATGAATCGTCAAGCACACGTGTATGGACACAGATCCGACTGTTGCCGAAAAGAAATCAGTCGACTGCAAGCTAGCAAAAGCGTAAATAAAAAGTGACCAGAAAAATAACCGGACGACAATAACAAATCATGAACGTGTTATCGCTAATCAATCGAGAAATCTTGGAGCTTTAAATTATGTATCTATAGGGATAGATAGATAATAAGTATTGTTCCTATAATAACTCCATACGACATGCCATGGCGGAGGATGGTTCTGGTGACACGGACGAGGACATGATGCAGAAGGCCATGCGCCGTAAGGCGGAAATGAACCTCAACGTTGCTGGTAATAAAAAATCTGCTTCTTTCATTAAGTTTTCAGATTCTTATATTTCTTCTAATTTGAATAGCGTAGGCATTTCTTTAGGTAGTCATTCTAGAGATATTGCTGTTTCGGCTAATGTCTTGAGACATTTGGAATATGAACGTTTAACCGTCATACCAAAAGTTTCGACTGGGGCTGAGACTACTCCCTTAGAGGATGAAGAGGATGAGACTGATGGTCATCTCCTTTCCTCTCTCGTTGGGAGTATTTCGGAGGTTGATTTAGAACAGCCGGGACTTAGTTCATTTTATGATCTAAAAGCATCCCGACGTAATTCTAAATCTTCCGCTGAAAAGAAATCCCGTAAGGGTGGTAAGGCTCAAAATCAAGAAAAGTTTCACAATGAATGGCATGTTCAGGAATAGCAGAGGTCTTGGTGACTTGGCTAAACATTCTTACTGTGCCGATTGTTGTAAAGATTACAATCTTGATTTTTTAGCTTTGTCTGAAACGGGGCGGCGGAATTATTCACAAAGTCTTCTTGACCGTTTATCCGGCGGAATTGACTTTCAGTGGTTCTCTCGCCCCCCACGTGGTCGGTCTGGTGGCATGCTCGTCGGCGTCAGATCAGATACAATGGAGGTTTTGACCAGTTCGGATGGTGAATATCATATTAAGCTCACTATCCGTAACAAGGTAGATAACTTCATTTGGGATCTGGTTGCGGTTTATGGAGCGGCTCAAGACGCGTTTAAGGCTGACTTTTTACGTGAACTGGTTAATCTGGCAAAGGATAATCCACACCCGATTATTATCGGTGAGGATTTTAATTTGCTTAGATTCCGTCACGAGAAAAGTAAAGGCCATTTTAGCGAGCACTGGCCTTTCTTGTTTAATGCGGTCATTGACAGCTTAGACTTGAGAGAGGTGGCAATGACGGGTCGACAGTTTACGTGGGCCAACTCCCTTCCGGAGCCTACATACGAAAAACTAGACCGCGTGTTAATGGATTCCGAGTGGGAAGATAAATTCCCCATGGTATCTGTACGCGCACTAGAACGTATTGAGAAACTGTCTGATCATGCTTCCATTCTTATTACCACTGGGACACCCAGTCCGTTGCTTAAACGCCCATTCAAGTTCGAACTCGGATGGTTGCAGCGGGACGGCTTCCATGATATGGTTAAGAGAGTTTGGGAACGACCAGTGTCGGGCAACAATCCGATTTTAAGGTGGAATAACAAGATTCGCGCTATGCGCAAACACCTCTCCGGTTGGGCTAGACATGTTGCTGGTATTCTCAAAAAGGAGAAGCTACGTTTATCGTCTACTATTGATAGCCTTGAGGCCTTGGCTGAAGTGAGACCACTGTCTGCACAGGAGATTGAGCTGAAAAGCCAATCAAATGCGCAAATTGCTAGTCTCCTTCGCGAGGAGGAACTCAAATGGTACCAAAGATCCAAAGCTCAGTTTATCCTTGAGGGAGATTCCAATACAAGATACTTCCACGGTATTGCCAATGGCAGACATCGGAAGAAACGTATTCACTCTCTGGTTCAGGATGATGGGCGGATTGAAGGACATGAGAATCTTAAGGCCTATATTACAAATTATTACAAGAATCTGTTTGGGGAACCGGAAGAAAGTTCCTTTTCTCTTGATGAAACCCAAACAGATGATATCCCCCAGGTGTCTATGGAGGAAAATGGTTTTCTTACTGAACCTTATTCTGAGGAAGAGGTCATGAAAGCTATTTTTCTAATGGAACATAATAAAGCACCGGGTCCGGATGGTTTTCCTGCAGAGTTTTATCAAACTTTTTGGGATACCATTAAATCGGATCTTCTAGATCTGTTCAACGTGCTTCACGATGGACAGCTAGAGTTATTTCGTCTTAATTTTGGTGAGGTTATCTTGTTACCCAAGGTTAATTAGGCAGAAAGGATTCAACAATTTAGACCTATCTGTCTTTTAAACGTAAGTTTCAAGATATTCACGAAGGTGGCCACCATTAGACTTAATACGGTGGCTGATCATGTGGTTCGACCTTCGCAAACTGCTTTTATGCAAGGAAGGAACATCCTCGATGGAGTTGTCATCTTGCACGAAGCGGTTCACGAACTCCATACCAAAAAGTTGAATGGGGTAATTTTAAAATTAGATTTCGAAAAGGCCTATGATAAGGTCAAGTGGTCTTTCCTTCAACAAACTCTAAGGATGAAAGGTTTTTCTCCTGAGTGGCGCGCTCTAATTAATAATTTCGTCTCCGGAGGTAGTGTGGCCATCAGAGTCAATGATGACACTGGCCGCTATTTTCAGACTAGAAAGGGGCTCCGGCAAGGTGATCCTTTATCACCTATGTTATTCAATATTGTAGCCGATATGCTCGCTATATTGATTGAACGTGCTAAGGCGGACGGTCAAATTGAAGGAGTGATTCCTTGTCTTGTTGATGGTGGTTTATCGATCCTTCAATATGCCGACGATACAATTCTTTTTTTGGAACATGACTTGGAGAAAGCTCGGAACCTCAAATTAATTTTGGCGGCTTTTGAGCAGTTCTCTGGTCTAAAGATAAACTTCCATAAGAGTGAATTGTTTTGCTTTGGAGATGCTCAGGACGCAGCTAGCAGCTATGCCGAGTTGTTTGGCTGTGGGCAAGGGCAATTTCCTATTCGGTATTTAGGCATTCCGATTCATTATCGGAGATTGACTATTGCCGAATGGAAAGCTGTCGAGGAGAGACTCCAAAAACGTCTAAGTAGTTGGAAAGGCAAATTATTATCTCTGGGAGGAAGATTGGTCCTCATTAACTCAGTACTTTCTAATATGGTACTGTATATGATATCCTTCTTTCTTCTGCCTAAAGGAGTCTTGCAAAAACTCGATTATTATCGATCTAGATTCTTTTGGCAAGGGGATAGTGAGAAAAAGAAGTATCGACTGGTTAAATGGAGTGTGGTCTGCAAACCAAAGGACCAAGGTGGGCTAGGAATTCATGACCTTCAAGTCAAAAATTCCGCCTTACTAGGTAAGTGGCTCTTCAAGCTGCTTACCGAAGATGGTGTGTGGCAGACCCTTCTTAAGAGGAAGTATATTGGCTCGAAACCGTTGTCCCAAGTTGTCTGGAAACCTGGGGACTCGCATTTTTGGGCTGGCCTTATGGCATCGAAGAAATTTTTCTTCCCTTACGGTACTTTCTCTATTAATGACGGATCGCAGATACGGTTTTGGGAGGACACCTGGTTGGATAATGTCCCGTTACGAGACCGGTATCCTGCTTTGTATAGTATAGTTCGGTTTAAAAGTGATACCATTGCTACGGTAATGGCAACCTCACCGCCGGCTGTATCGTTTAGACGAGTCCTATTGGGTAATAGGTTAGCTGATTGGACTACCTTACAACAGCGTTTGGAGTCCATTCAGTTGCCCCCAGGTCCAGATGAATTCCGGTGGAATCTCCACTCAAATGGGACCTTCTCGGTTGACTCTCTCTACAAAGCAATTATGCAATCCGATATTCCAGTTGATAATAACAAGAAGATTTGGAAGATGAAGATACCGCTAAAAAATAAAAATTTTGCCTGGTATCTACGTCGGGGAGTGATCCTAACCAAAGACAACCTTGCTAGGCGTAATTGGCATGGAAGCAAAATGTGTGTGTTCTGTCAGCAAGACGAGACTATAAAACACCTTTTCTTCCAATGCCGCTTTGCCAGATCTATATGGTCAATCATCCAAGCTGCTTCCAGCCTGTACCCTCCGACTAGTGTTGCCAATGTTTTCGGGAATTGGCTTCATGGTATCGATCTCAGGTTTAGAACGCTACTTAGGGTGGGAGCGATAGCTGTTATCTGGTCGCTTTGGCTATGTAGAAATGACAAAGTTTTTGATGATAAAAATTGTTCTATTCTGCAGGTTATTTACAGATGTACCGCTACGCTCCGTTTGTGGTCACCTCTTCAGCGACTGGAGAACAGAGACCTGTTTATGGAGATCTGTACACGACTGGAGGCTACGGCGAGGGATATTTTTTCCCCACATGGGTGGCCGCATAATCTGAGGATTGGTCCTGCTCCAGTTACTTAGGCGATTTACAATTGCTCGCAACGATATGTATTTTGCCTTTATTTTTGAACCATGAACTGCTGGACGGCTGTGTGCATCTTGTTATGCAGAGGCCGGGTTGTAATTGCTGAACTCAGTAATAAAAACCCTTTATCTAAAAAATTCGAACGATGTGATCACTTCTTTGCACATATGCAAGAGCGAACGTGCATTTACCACTCACTCGATATTACAGCTTAAATTTTTTTCCTCCTGCAGGCAACACGTCCGCGTAGCAACCTCGATAAACGAACGAGCCGTTCACTTCCGCACGGTTATCTATGAAGTCGCTCCGGTGTCCTAAAAACTGCATCCTCAACGTGTCAAGATGATACACTACCACTGCCCAGTCACGTAGGAGGATGAGCGCATTCTTGTGCGGGTGGAATCCTATAATCCTACAGTCACTACGCCATACCGACCGCATGAGGTGGGCGCTACCTTGGAGCACATCAGCAAAATTCTCCTCGTCTGAGTTCCATGAATAGTCAGAGTCATATGCTCCGGCTCTGTCCTCCTCCACATTACCATAGCCGTCACCCTCGATCAAGTTGACTGGTCCATTGCGGCTACCGATAACCCGCCATGTCACATTTGTTGGCTCTAGAAACCAAGCCATATCAACGTGCAGCTGGAGGCTGGCGTCATGTGCAAGTATCCAACTTAGTTGACCGTTTGTCGATTCTGTTAGCAATATCCATACTTGGAGCTGCAACTCATCACTGATTGTCACGTAGTGAATCCCTCTGTCATAGCTTGCCAAGACAGAATGTTTTGGCAGCGGATACCTGATCTCTGCGCTGCCACCGCATGGTAATTTCCCAGGAAGTTGGATCATCTCGTATGTCCTCTTTGAGCTGTGAAGGATGATGAGTACGTTCTCACGAGAGTGCATGTAGAGCGAATCACGCCAGTAATGGGATGACCAAATCATTCTCTCATAGGTATCATCTAACCAAAATCTTGTCTTAAACTGGTAGCAATCGGACGATCTAACAATCATGTCGTAGAGGTGGCCTGGGGCACAACGTCCGGGCGTGAACTCTCGGATCTCCCACTGCCCGGTGCGCGACGAGTAGACTTCCAAAGGAATAACCTTCTCCGGAGGAGATGGAAGGTCTGGCTCCCCAAACATCGCTGAGGTCCACTTCTGGACGAGCGCATCTTCATGGAGGAGGAACACGTCGTAGTGCAGTGACACGGCCGGGTCAAAGGCAAGGGACATAGCGCCGACGGCAAACTTCGTCGACGGGCACGGCAGGCGAGCATACCGCGCCGTCGCCGGGTTGAACACGAAGTAGTTTCCACGGTCCTCGAGGAAGAGAAGGCCGTTGCAGCAGCTGTGTATGGTGGCCTTGTGCGGATACACGGGTCGTCGGGAGCTAGGTTTGCAGTAGGGCTGTTCGTTGTGCGAGGAGCACGGGGCGCCGAAGAAGGAACACGCAGAGTACTGGCATCCCAACTTGGTGACGAAGATGCCTGGGAAGTCGCGCCTGGGAAAGTAGTATGGGCGGAGGAGGTCATGGGCGTCGACCATGGCCCGCCACGCACGGCACACGCGCCGGCAGCCGGCGAGGGGGCGCACTGGGAGACGACCAAGGATGTCGAGGAGAACGTCGTAGGGGAGACAGATCGCGTCGTCGTCGCCGTTGCTCGTGTCCATCGCGATGGATCGCGCGATCGTTCAGCTGTATGATTCCGCAACCCGTCCAAAGTACGCTCAGAGAGGAGGAGAGCCATCCTAAGTCGGTTTTATATATCTACGCTTACCCGGCTCGATTTGGGTTTTCTTTTCTTTTTCCCCACGGAATCCTTTTCAGGTACGTTTCTGAGAGGAGGAGAGCCATCCTAAATTGTCTCACATGCCATGCTTGCACATGTGTTACGTGTAGAATAAAAGAACAGGCGCATTGAGAAACCGAGTTTTATTCGCACATGGACGGACATAGTGCAACAACATGTATTACGTTACACAAGTTCTTCCACATGTCCGAAACATATTTACCACCCCCAGAAACAATAATCCTGGTCCCAACTATTCATGTTCTTTACATTAAAAAGGTAAGACAAAAAAGCCAAGACAAAACACTTCTTTGAATCATGTAGTGATAGGTAAGTTAAAGCATAATCCCCCCGTCCACAAATAAGTGTATTTCTACCTTGTTGGCACTCTTTTTTGGGCTGGTATCCTATCAAAAGAAGAAATCATGCGCTGTCAACTCAATAGAATATTATTCCTCATTGAAGAGACACCATGCCTACTGCGGCGAGTCAAGCCATGATCGGGCTTGTTAGCCAATTGTGATAGTATTTAGAGGTGACCCTAAGATCGACATACAGAGGCCTCTACTAACACTCATTTAAGATTACCTCGAATAAAAAGTGTCATCACAAATCATGATTTTATGTGAAAGATTTTATGTGACTTCAAAACATGATAATTTTAAATGGGTCTTGATTGCGGTTTACGAGGCTACTCAAGATGAGCAAAACCAGATTTTCTTGCTGAACTAGTTAAAATTTCTGAGGATGAGACTTTGCCAATGCTCCTTGAAGGAGATTTTAATATCATTAGACGACGAGAGGAAAAGAAATATTGATAATTCTGTGGCTCGCTTGCCTTTCATTTTTAACTCCATAATAGAGAGTTTAGACTTGAGAGAATTAGCTCTCTCAGGAAGGCAATTCACTTGGGCAAACCGTAGAGAAAATCCAATGTTTGAGGAAACTGGTAGAATTCTAGCCAGCGTAGAATGAGAGCAAAAAGTTATGTTGGTAAGGGTAAGAGCCCTAACAAGATCGGGTTCTAATCACACACCTCGTTTGCTAGATTCGGGTGATCAGGATTTTGCACAAAATAAAATAAATTTCTCTTTTGAATTGGTATGATTAAAAGATTGTTTATATGAGTTGATAGAGAAAGAGTGGAACTCGGTCTCAGTGGGCCTTAGTCCTATTGAAGTATGGAAGAATAATATCCACCACTTTAGGCAATTTCTTAGAGGGTGGGATCATAATTTGAATGCAGATTATAAGTTAGAAAAGAACGACTTCTTAAAATCATAGATATATCCTTGATCCGAAGGCTGGAAGTATGCCTTTAGAAAGAATGAGAGAGGGTCCTTGCAAAGTGGTGATGATGAGTTGGCCAAATAAAGACGAGCGAAGAGTCCAGGTGGGCTCAACGCGCTAAGGTTAAACATGTTCAACAGGGAGGAGACAATACTAAATACGCCTACCTTATTGCAAATGGAAAACATATAACGGAAAAGATCTTTTATAGAGTAGGATGAAGGGACTATCATTGGTCAAGAGACTTAAAAGTTATATCTCTGAATACTACAAAAACATATTCGGACCTCCTCCTATTAATTATTGTGTGCTGAATGAGCCGGTCACACATGACATCAAGCAATTATTCGAAGTTGAAAATAATATTTTAGTAGCGACTTTACTAACATATTATATAATGGAAAATACAAAACAAAGATCACTACTTCCTCCGATCGAATCGGAGGGAGTAGTGTGCAAAAAAAATCAATCTGAAATTTATTTTATTTTGTGCTTAGTAAAAATAACAAATCTGCCAAAATTTTGAATTTCAAACTGCGCACGGTTCACTAGACCAAGATCCATGCATTTATCATTTTTTCTGAGCTTAAAATATAATGATTTTCAGAAGAATAAAAATATCACACTAGTAGATCTCATAATTATCTACACAAGATTTTTTGTCCCGAATTTTTTGAAACTTTAAAATGCCAAAAATAAATTAAAACAAATCACAAAATGAGCTATATGGAGCTCAAGCTCCATTTTTCCACTCTCGCTAGGCTAGGGTATAGCTTGTCCCAAGACACGATGGCACCTTGAAGGCCATGTGCTGTAATGAAAATCACTTTATGTCCCGTGCTCCATGGAGCCTGGTTTTGATTTTTTTAAATAGTATTCTGAAGTTTCGAAAAAATACAAAAAATCCTAGATGTTAACAATGACGTGTGACCGGGAGCCAGGCGGGTATGTTGGGCCGACCCACACACTAGATTTTTCTTTTCTATTTTGTTTTTTCTTTTCCTTTTTTCCTTTTTCTTATTGTGTTTTTAAATCTTAACATTTAATTTTTTTGATATTTTCAAAATTTTGATCAATTTCTTCAAAAGAACAAATTTCAAACTGGCAAAAAATTCAAACCGGAACAAATTTCAAACCAGAACAAATTTGAAATCTGGATAAATTTCTTTTAAAAATTGAAAAAATTTAAAAATCTGAACATTTTTAAAATTTTAACACTTTTCAAATCATGCATGAAAAATAAATAAAAATGAAAATGAAAAAAAGATAAAACAAAGAAACAGAAAAACGCAAATCCTAGCGCCTAACCGGGTCTGCCCACACCGCGAGTGAGGTGTGCGGCGCGGTGCAAGTGCCGATCTGGTTGGCGCATAGATTTGCTATCTTGCAAAATCTCAATACGAAATAGGTTATATTCCGTCCTACACAAAAAGGACAAATACTGACCAGCTGAGTGGTTTTTAAATTTTGTATAGTTCGCCATCATAGATCTCGAGTTTGCCTTTTTTATACAGCCCAAAATACATAATATTTCGGGTTGATTTTTGCACACAGGTAGAAGTCATGATTATCTCCATGCAATATTTTTCTCTAAATTTTTGGAACTTTAAAATACTGATTTAAAAAACAAAAATCAGGCTCCAGGGAGACCAGGAGCCAAAACGACACACTCCTGTGCTGTAGCATTACTGGAACTCTCTTGTCATAGGTAGAGCATGAGTTTTAATTTAACCAGGAAGAAGAGGGCCATGAGCCTGGCGGCATTCATACTCAGTGGCTCGAGCAAGCACACATTGAAGCTGTGAAGGGATTCCTCACTGACAAGAGATCCGGTGTTGAGACCGAGCTGCAGTGTGACCATCATTCTATCTGGTGATCTCTTTCCAACTGGTTCCTAAGGATACATGTGTGCTGTACGTGATCGCTCACCACCCAGAAGGTGTCATTTTTGCGGAGGTAGCCATGCACCCTAGCGGGACATCTTTCCTTTCTATATTCCACTGTCAAATAATTCTTGTTTGACGCGACTATTTTAAATTCCCTCTGCGTGGACATTGCTCAGCTAGTAATTGCATCCTGTAGACGTTGCTTATCGGGATATAATGAACCGACTGAGATGCTGTTCGGGTGATACTCCCATGCGGAATCGTGTCCCTCGTTCACTCTCATTATATCTGAAAAGTCCTGATTCCATTCTTTCAGAATTGGGTCTCCTCCGGATCATCTTCTTCATTAGAGTCGGAAGAATTAATATCATTAACATCTCCATCAAAACCTTCCGCTTCCATTTGCTGCTGTAAAACTGATGACCCACAAGTATAGGAGATCGCAACAGTCTTCGAGGGAAGTATTACCCAAATTTATTGATTCGACACAAGGGGAGCCAAAGAATATATGTAAGCCTTAACAGATGAGTTGTCACTTCAGCTGCACCTGGGAACAGTCTTGCTCGCAGTGGTTTATCAGTAGCAACAGTTTTATAGTGGTGACAGTAGTGAAACAGTAACAGCAGTAGTAAAATAGCAGTAGTAATAGCAACAGTTGTAAACAGTAGGAAACAAATACTGTAGGCATAGGGATGGATTACGGGCGTTGCATGGATAAGATAATTCATAAAATCAATGAGACAAAGGCATTGCAGATAAATAATAATAAAGCATCCTAGTACAAACAATCATAGGCATGTATTCCGTATATAGTCGTACGTGCTCACAAGGAGAAACTTGCACGACATCTTTTGTCCTACCAGCCTGTTGCAGTAGGGCCTCAAGGGAAACTACTGGTAATTAAGGTACTCCTTTTAATAGAGTACCGGAGCAAAGCATTAACACTCGGTGAACACATGTGATCCTCATATCATAGCCATCCCCTCCGGTTATCCCAATTTCTGTCACTTTGGGGCCTCGAGTTCCGGACAACAATATGTGTATACAACTTGTAGGTAAGACCATAAACAACAAGTATCATCATAGAAATAATAACATGTTCAGATCTGAAATCATGGCACTAGGGCCCAAAGTGACAAGCATTAAGCACAACAAGTTGCAACAATGTCATAGGCACTAAATAAAGATACTAGGCACTATGCCCTATCAATCTTGTTGGAATTATGCCCTAGAGGCAATAATAAAGATGTTATTATTATAATTCTTGTTCATGATAATGTTTATATTCCATGCTAGAATTGTATTAAGCGGAAACTTTAATACTTGTGTGGTTTATGAACAACACCGTGTCCCTAGTACGCCTCTATGGACTAGCTCATTGATTAATGATGGTTAAGGTTTCCTAACCATAGACATGAGTTGTCAATTAATAATGAGATCATATCATTAGGAGAATGATATGATGGACAGACCCAAATAAAGCAGAGCAATTAGATCGTGTCATCGTGTTCATCTTTGCGAAGCTTTTTCTATGTCATGTATTGTATTCCTTAGACCATGAGATAATACAACTCCCTAGTATCGGAAGAAAGCTTTGAAGTCATCAAACGTCATCCTATGTGAGGGTGATAATAAAGGTGTCTCTCAGGTGATCGGAAAGTACTTGTTGGGTTGTATGTATCGAGATGGAATTTGTCCCTCCCAAGTCGGAGAGATATACTTCGGGCCCACTCGGTAATCGATATCAACACCGCTTGCAAGCATGTGGTTAAGGAGTTAATCACAAAGTGATATCGGATTACGGAACGAGTAAAGTACTTGCTGTGAACGAGATTGAACTAGGTATGGCGATACCGACGATCAAATCTCGGGCGAGTAAAATATCGTGTGACGAAGGGAATACATATACGGGATTAATTGAATCTTGACATCGTGGTTCATTCGATATGATCATCGATGAATATGTGGGAGTCAATATGGGTTTCCAGATCCCGCTGTTGATTATTGATAGAAGATCATGTCTACATATTCTCGAACCCGTAGGGTCACACACTTAACGTGTATCGATGCTAGGATAGAATGGATAATTGGTTTATGAGTTTTAGTTCGGAGTCTCGGATGAGATCCAGGACGTCACGAGAGGTTCCGGAATGGTCCGGAGAATAAGATTCATATAAAGGAAAGCAGTTTTTGGATTCCGGAAAGGTTTCGGAGTTTATCGGTATTGTACCGGAAGGTTCTAGAAGGTTCCGGAGTGGGACCAACGTGGGCCCACTTGACGGAGGCCTGCGTGGGCCTAAGGGGAAGTGCCCTGGCCACCCTGGGCCAGGCGCACAAGGCCCCTAAGGCCCAGCCGGCCAGCCCAAGGGGAAACCCTAAGGGAGTCTTCAAAGAAGGAAGGGGGGGAAACTTGCCCCCCACTCTTCCTACTCCAAGTCGGCGCCCTAGGGTTTGGGGAGAGGCCAAGCTGGCCAGCCACCCCTCTATATATAGGGGTCAAGGGCGCAGCCCTCTCTACCCCTTAACCCAAACCCTAGCCGCCAACTGCTGCCCTCCCTCTCTCTCTCTCTCTCTCTCGTGACTGCGTGTAGGCGAAGCCCTGCCGCAGAAACTCTCCACCATAAGCACCACGCCGTTGTGCTGCTGATCCAATCTATCTCTCCACCATACTTGCTGGACCAAGGAAGGAGGAGACGTCGCTGCACCGCACGTGTGCAACTCTCGGAGGCGCCGCCACTTGCGGCGTAGGATCGGATCAGATCGCGAGGAGGAGACGGCAAGTACGACTACGTCAACCACGTTCTATTGAACATTTCCGCTGTGCGAATCTTCAAGGGTATGAAGATCTCATCTACCTCTCTCGTTGATTACATCTCCTAGATTAGATCTTGGCTTTCTTGTTCGCATCCGTAGGAAATTTTTTGATTTACTATGCTGCGAATCCCTTCAGTGGTATCAGAGCTAGATCTATGCGTAGATGTGTTTCACGAGTAGAACGCAACATGCTTGTTGCGGGCGTTGATGTTTTCTGTTGCAAACCTCTTGTTGTGTATTTCTTATGGCGCGGTATAGTGAGATCGAAGCGGTCCAGGCCAACTTTACGCGACCGCGTTCGCGAGACCGGCTCCGCACTTGACGTGTGGCTTGTTCCACACATGCGGCTGGTGGATGCCAGTTTCTCTCACTATAGTAGTCATGGGACTTACATCGGATGTTAGCAACCATAATATCACCGTTGTGGCTTTTCGTAGGTAAGAATCGTTCTTAGCTTGCTACTCCCATAAGCCACGTAAAACATGCAACAACAAAGTAGAGGCGTCTAACTTGTTTTTGCAGGGAGTGTTTTGTGATATGGTATGGCCCAAGACATGATGAGTATGAATTGAGTTGTATGCAATGATCATGTTTTGTAATCTTTCACGACTTGCATGTCGATGAGTTCACAACCGGCAGGAGCCATATGGTTGTCTTTATAATTATGTATGACCTGCGTGTCAACTTCTTATATGCCATGTAATAGCTTTACTTTATCGCTAAGTAGTTAGCAATAGTTGTAGTTGCTATTCATGGTGGAGGCAATCATGGTGGAGTGATGGAGATCATGTCGGCACGCACAAGATGGAGATCATGGCGCGGAGATTGGCTATACCATGTCACATAAAATTATATGCATGTGATGTTTATCCTTTTATGTATCTTATTATGCTTAGATCGCGACGGTAGCATTATAAGATGATTCCTCACTTAAAGATCAAGATAAAATTGTGTTCTCCCCTCGTATGCGCCGTTGCAAAAGATCGTCGTTTTCAAGCACCTCGTGATGATCGGGTGCTATAAACTCTACGTTCACATACAACGGGTGCAAGCCAGTTTTGCACACGCGGAAAATACTTGGGTTTGACTTGACGAGCCTAGCATGTACAGACATGGCCTCGGAACACATGAACCGAAAGGTTAATCATGAGTCATATGAATGATATGATCGACACTGAGTTGTCCACCATTGAAACCACATCTCTTCTCGTGAAGATCGGATTAGGTGTGGTGAATTTGGATCGTGTTCACTAAACAACTTGAGGGATGTTGAATTTAGTGGGAGTTCATCTAGTAATTTGATTAAGTTGAACTAGTTATCATGAACATAGTCTAAAAATTGTACTTGCAATGTTGTAGATCAAATGGCTAAGTCCAACTTCAACTTCAACGTGTTTGCTGAGAAAGAAAAGCTTAAGAACAATGGGTCTAACTTCACCAACTGGTTCCGCAATCTGAGAATCATACTCGCTGGAGGACAAAAAGCCTATGTACTTGACAAAGCGCTAGGTGACACCCATGCTGCAACTGCGAAAACTGAAGAACTTGCTGACTTCAATGCTCGTAGAGATGATTGTGATGTGATTATGAGTACCATGATGTTTTCTATGGAACCGGAACTTCAAAATCGTTTTGAGAAGTACCGCGGGCCTTATGAGATACTTGAGGAACTGAAAACCATGTTTCAGACTCAAGCCCGTTCTGAGAGATATGAGATCTCTGAGAAGTTCTTTAACTGCAAGATGGAGGAAGGGAGTTCCGTTAGTGAGAACGCCATTAAGATGTCGGGCTACACTCAACGCCTTGAGCAACTGGACTGCAAGATTCCAGAGGAGCTCAAGATTGACAGAGTTCTGCAATCACTCCCTCCTAGCTACAAAGGTTTTGTAGTTACTCATAATCAAATTGGTTCCACTGATACGATCACTGAGCTCTTCGCTAAGCTGAAAGCTGCGGAGGTGGATATCAAGAAAGACAATCATGTGTTGATGGTCAACAAGACCACTAGCTTTAAGAAAGCTAAGGGAGCAAAGGGATCCTTCAAGAAAGGCAGCGGCAAGCGTGTTGCTCCTGTTGAGAAGAAGCTCAAGTCTGGACCTAAGCCGGACACTGAGTGCTTCTATTGCAAGGTCAAGGGTCACTGGAAGCGAAACTGTCCGAAGTACTTAGCAGACAAGAAGGCTGGCACCATCAAAGGTATATTTGATATACATGTTATTGATGTCTACCTTACTAGCGCTCGTTGTAGTGCCTGGGTATATGATACTGGTTCAGTTGCTAATATTTGTAACTCGAAACAGGAGCTACGGAATAGACGGCGGCTAGCAAGGGATGAGGTGACGATGCGCGTTGGCAATGGATCAAAAGTTGATGTGATGGCCGTCGGCACGCTCTCCTTAGTTTTACCTTCGGGATTAGTTTTAAACCTTAATAAGTGTTATTATGTGCCTGCGTTGAGCATGAACATTATATCTGGATCGTGTTTATTGCAAGACGGTTATTCATTTAAATCTGAGAATAATGGTTGTTCTATTTATATGAATAACATCTTTTATGGTCATGCACCTGTTGTGAATGGTTTATTTCTTCTGAATCTCGAAAGCAATGAAACACACATCCATAACATTGAGGCTAAAAGATGCAAAGTAGATAGTGATAATCCAACTTATTTGTGGCACTGCCGTCTAGGTCATATTGGTGTAAAACGCATGAAGAAACTCCATTCTGATGGACTTTTAGAGTCTCTTGATTTTGAATCATTTGACACGTGCGAACCATGCCTCATGGGCAAGATGATCAAAACCCCGTTCTCCGGTATAATGGAGCGAGCAACGGACTTATTGGAAATCATACATACCGATGTGTGCGGACCAATGAGTATTTCGACGCGCGGTGGATATCGCTATTTTCTCACTTTTACTGATGACTTAAGTAGATATGGGTATATCTATTTAATGAAACATAAATCTGAAACATTTGAAAAGTTCAAAGAATTTCAGAACGAAGTGGAAAACCATCGTAACAGGAAAATTAAATTTCTGCGATCCGATCGTGGAGGTGAGTATTTGAGTTATGATTTTCTCACGCATCTTAAAGCAAGCGGAATTGTTTCGCAACTCACGCCACCCGGAACACCACAGCGCAATGGTGTGTCTGAACGCCGGAATCGAACTCTATTAGATATGGTGCGATCAATGATGTCTCTTACAGATTTGCCGTTATCATTTTGGGGTTATGCATTAGAAACCGCTGCATTCACTTTAAATAGGGCACCATCTAAATCCGGTGAGACGACACCGTATGAACTATGGTTTGGTGCTAAACCTAAGTTGTCGTTTCTTAAAGTTTGGGGATGCGAAGCTTACGTCAAGAAGTTGATGCCGGACAAGCTCGAACCCAAAGCGGAGAAATGCGTCTTCATAGGATACCCTAAGGAAACGATTGGGTATACCTTCTACCACAGATCCGAAGGCAAAGTGTTTGTTGCTAAGAACGGATCATTTCTTGAGAAGGAGTTTCTCTCGAAAGAAGTGAGTGGGAGGAAGGTAGAGCTAGACGAGGTTATTGAACCTTCTCTCGAGTTGGAGAGTAGCGCAGCACCAGAAATTGTTCCGGCGCCGCCTGCATCAACAAGAGAGGAAGCTAATGATAAAGATCATGAAACTTCGAACGATGCTACTACTGAACTTCGCAGATCGACAAGGTCACGTGCCACTCCTGAATGGTATGGCAACCCTGTCTTAACCGTCTTGTTGTTAGACAACAGCGAACCTGCGAACTATGAGGAAGCAATGATGAGCCCAGACTCTGAGAAATGGCTAGAAGCCATGAAATCCGAATTGGGATCCATGAGCGAAAACCAAGTGTGGACTTTGGTAGACCCTCCTAGCGACCGTAAGGCCGTTGAATGCAAATGGATTTTCAAGAAGAAAACGGACGCGGATGGTAATGTTACTGTCTATAAATCTCGGCTTGTCACAAAAGGTTTTTGGCAAGTTCAAGGTGTTGACTACGATGAGACTTTCTCTCCCGTAGCGATGTTTAAGTCCATTCGGATTTTATTAGCAATTGCTGCATTTCATAATTATGAAATATGGCAGATGGATGTCAAGACTGCGTTCCTCAATGGCAACATTGATGAAGAGTTGTATATGATGCAGCCCGAAGGTTTTGTCAATCCTAAGGATGCTAATAAGGTGTGCAAACTTCAGCGTTCCATTTATGGACTGAAGCAAGCATCTCGGAGTTGGAACCTTCGTTTTGATCAAGTGATCAAGAGTTTTGGATTTGTTCCAAATTGCTACGAAGCTTGTATTTACAAGAAAGTGAGTGGGAGCTCGGTGACATTTTTAGTACTATATGTGGATGACATATTGATTATTGGAAATGACATCGGTATGCTTAACGATGTGAAGAGTTATTTGAATAAATGTTTTTCAATGAAAGACCTAGGGGAAGCTGCTTATATATTAGGCATCAAAATCTATAGAGATAGAGAAAGACACCTAATAGCTTTAAGCCAAAGTACATATCTGGACAAAGTTCTGAAGAGGTTCAGAATGGATAAAGCAAAGAAAGGTTCATTGCCCATGTTGTCAAGTAAGATATTGAGCAAGGCTCAGTGTCTAGCTACGGTAAAAGATAGAGAAACTATGAGCAAAGTGCCATATGCCTCGGCCATAGGTTCTATCATGTATGCCATGCTGTGTACTAGACCGGATGTGTCCAATGCTCTTAGTTTGACGAGCAGATACCAAAGTGATCCAGGAGTGGAACACTGGACAGCCGTAAAGAACATCCTAAAGTATTTAAATAGGACTAAAGAAATGTTCTTGGTCTATGGAGGTGACGAGGAGCTCGTCGTAAAAGGTTACGTCGACGCTAGCTTCGACACCGACCCGGATGATTCTAAATCTCAGACAGGATATGTTTATATTTTGAATGGTGGAGCTGTGAGCTGGAGAAGCTGCAAGCAAAGCGTAATCGCGGGATCTACAACAGAAGCGGAATACATGGCTGCTTCAGAAGCATCAAGTGAAGGAGTTTGGATCAGAAACTTTATCACTGAGCTTGGTGTGGTTCCAAATGCCTTGGACCCACTGGAGATATTGTGCGACAACACTGGCGCCATAGCACTGGCTAAGGAACCAAGATATCATCCAAAAACCAAGCACATCAACCGCCGTTTCCATATAATTCGAGATTATATAGCAGATGGAGATCTGAAGATTAGCAAAGTACATACAGATCTGAATGTCGCAGATCCATTGACTAAACCTCTTCCACGAGCAAAACATGATCAGCATCTTAATGCCATGGGTGTTAGATTGTTGCCAGATGTAAACTAGATTATTGACTCTAGTGCAAGTGGGAGACTGTTGGAATTATGCCCTAGAGGCAATAATAAAGATGTTATTATTATAATTCTTGTTCATGATAATGTTTATATTCCATGCTAGAATTGTATTAAGCGGAAACTTTAATACTTGTGTGGTTTATGAACAACACCGTGTCCCTAGTACGCCTCTATGGACTAGCTCATTGATTAATGATGGTTAAGGTTTCCTAACCATAGACATGAGTTGTCAATTAATAATGAGATCATATCATTAGGAGAATGATATGATGGACAGACCCAAATAAAGCAGAGCAATTAGATCGTGTCATCGTGTTCATCTTTGCGAAGCTTTTTCTATGTCATGTATTGTATTCCTTAGACCATGAGATAATACAACTCCCTAGTATCGGAAGAAAGCTTTGAAGTCATCAAACGTCATCCTATGTGAGGGTGATAATAAAGGTGTCTCTCAGGTGATCGGAAAGTACTTGTTGGGTTGTATGTATCGAGATGGAATTTGTCCCTCCCAAGTCGGAGAGATATACTTCGGGCCCACTCGGTAATCGATATCAACATCGCTTGCAAGCATGTGGTTAAGGAGTTAATCACAAAGTGATATCGGATTACGGAACGAGTAAAGTACTTGCTGTGAACGAGATTGAACTAGGTATGGCGATACCGACGATCAAATCTCGGGCGAGTAAAATATCGTGTGACGAAGGGAATACATATACGGGATTAATTGAATCTTGACATCGTGGTTCATTCGATATGATCATCGATGAATATGTGGGAGTCAATATGGGTTTCCAGATCCCGCTGTTGATTATTGATAGAAGATCATGTCTACATATTCTCGAACCCGTAGGGTCACACACTTAACGTGTATCGATGCTAGGATAGAATGGATAATTGGTTTATGAGTTTTAGTTCAGAGTCTCGGATGAGATCCAGGACGTCACGAGAGGTTCCGGAATGGTCCGGAGAATAAGATTCATATAAAGGAAAGCAGTTTTTGGATTCCGGAAAGGTTTCGGAGTTTATCGGTATTGTACCGGAAGGTTCTAGAAGGTTCCGGAGTGGGACCAACGTGGGCCCACTTGACGGAGGCCTGCGTGGGCCTAAGGGGAAGTGCCCTGGCCGCCCTGGGCCAGGCGCACAAGGCCCCTAAGGCCCAGCCGGCCAGCCCAAGGGGAAACCCTAAGGGAGTCTTCAAAGAAGGAAGGGGGGGAAACTTGCCCCCCACTCTTCCTACTCCAAGTCGGCGCCCTAGGGTTTGGGGAGAGGCCAAGCTGGCCGGCCACCCCTCTATATATAGGGGGCAAGGGCGCAGCCCTCTCTACCCCTTAACCCAAACCCTAGCCGCCAACTGCTGCCCTCCCTCTCTCTCTCTCTCTCTCGTGACTGCGTGTAGGCGAAGCCCTGCCGCAGAAACTCTCCACCATAAGCACCACGCCGTCGTGCTGCTGATCCAATCTATCTCTCCACCATACTTGCTGGACCAAGGAAGGAGGAGACGTCGCTGCACCGCACGTGTGCAACTCTCGGAGGCGCCGCCACTTGCGGCGTAGGATCGGATCGGATCGCGAGGAGGAGACGGCAAGTACGACTACGTCAACCACGTTCTATTGAACGTTTCCGCTGTGTGAATCTTCAAGGGTATGAAGATCTCATCTACCTCTCTCGTTGATTACATCTCCTAGATTAGATCTTGGCTTTCTTGTTCGCATCCGTAGGAAATTTTTTGATTTACTATGCTGCGAATCCCTTCTGTGGTATCAGAGCTAGATCTATGCGTAGATGTGTTTCACGAGTAGAACGCAACATGCTTGTTGCGGGCGTTGATGTTTTCTGTTGCAAACCTCTTGTTGTGTATTTCTTATGGCGCGGTATAGTGAGATCGAAGCGGTCCAGGCCAACTTTACGCGACCGCGTTTGCGAGACCGGCTCCGCACTTGACGTGTGGCTTGTTCCACACATGCGGCTGGTGGATGCCAGTTTCTCTCACTATAGTAGTCATGGGACTTACATCGGATGTTAGCAACCATAATATCACCGTTGTGGCTTTTCGTAGGTAAGAATCGTTCTTAGCTTGCTACTCCCATAAGCCACGTAAAACATGCAACAACAAAGTAGAGGCGTCTAACTTGTTTTTGCAGGGAGTGTTTTGTGATATGGTATGGCCCAAGACATGATGAGTATGAATTGAGTTGTATGCAATGATCATGTTTTGTAATCTTTCATGACTTGCATGTCGATGAGTTCACAACCGGCAGGAGCCATATGGTTGTCTTTATAATTATGTATGACCTGCGTGTCAACTTCTTATACGCCATGTAATAGCTTTACTTTATCGCTAAGTAGTTAGCAATAGTTGTAGTTGCTATTCGTGGTGGAGGCAATCATGGTGGAGTGATGGAGATCATGCCGGCGCGCACAAGATGGAGATCATGGCGCGGAGATTGGCTATACCATGTCACATAAAATTATATGCATGTGATGTTTATCCTTTTATGTATCTTATTATGCTTAGATCGCGACGGTAGCATTATAAGATGATTCCTCACTTAAAGATCAAGATAAAATTGTGTTCTCCCCTCGTATGCGCCGTTGCGAAAGATCGTCGTTTTCAAGCACCTCGTGATGATCGGGTGCTATAAACTCTACGTTCACATACAACGGGTGCAAGCCAGTTTTGCACACGCGGAAAATACTTGGGTTTGACTTGACGAGCCTAGCATGTACAGACATGGCCTCGGAACACATGAACCGAAAGGTTAATCACGAGTCATATGAATGATATGATCGACACTGAGTTGTCCACCATTGAAACCACATCTCTTCTCGTGAAGATCGGATTAGGTGTGGTGAATTTGGATCGTGTTCACTAAACAACTTGAGGGATGTTGAATTTAGTGGGAGTTCATCTAGTAATTTGATTAAGTTGAACTAGTTATCATGAACATAGTCTAAAAATTGTACTTGCAATGTTGTAGATCAAATGGCTAAGTCCAACTTCAACTTCAACGTGTTTGCTGAGAAAGAAAAGCTTAAGAACAATGGGTCTAACTTCACCAACTGGTTCCGCAATCTGAGAATCATACTCGCTGGAGGACAAAAAGCCTATGTACTTGACAAAGCGCTAGGTGACACCCCTGCTGCAACTGCGAAAACTGAAGAACTTGCTGACTTCAATGCTCATAGAGATGATTGTGATGTGATTATGAGTACCATGCTATTTTCTATGGAACCGGAACTTCAAAATCGTTTTGAGAAGTACCGCGGGCCTTATGAGATACTTGAGGAACTGAAAACCATGTTTCAGACTCAAGCCCGTTCTGAGAGATATGAGATCTCTGAGAAGTTCTTTAACTGCAAGATGGAGGAAGGGAGTTCCGTTAGTGAGCACGCCATTAAGATGTCGGGCTACACTCAACGCCTTGAGCAACTGGACTGCAAGATTCCAGAGGAGCTCAAGATTGACAGAGTTCTGCAATCACTCCCTCCTAGCTACAAAGGTTTTGTAGTTACTCATAATCAAATTGGTTCCACTGATACGATCACTGAGCTCTTCGCTAAGCTGAAAGCTGCGGAGGTGGATATCAAGAAAGACAATCATGTGTTGATGGTCAACAAGACCACTAGCTTTAAGAAAGCTAAGGGAGCAAAGGGATCCTTCAAGAAAGGCAGCGGCAAGCGTGTTGCTCCTGTTGAGAAGAAGCTCAAGTCTGGACCTAAGCCGGACACTGAGTGCTTCTATTGCAAGGTCAAGGGTCACTGGAAGCGAAACTGTCCGAAGTACTTAGCGGACAAGAAGGCTGGCACCATCAAAGGTATATTTGATATACATGTTATTGATGTCTACCTTACTAGCGCTCGTTGTAGTGCCTGGGTATATGATACTGGTTCAGTTGCTAATATTTGTAACTCGAAACAGGAGCTACGGAATAGACGGCGGCTAGCAAGGGATGAGGTGACGATGCGCGTTGGCAATGGATCAAAAGTTGATGTGATGGCCGTCAGCACGCTCTCCTTAGTTTTACCTTCGGGATTAGTTTTAAACCTTAATAAGTGTTATTATGTGCCTGCGTTGAGCATGAACATTATATCTGGATCGTGTTTATTGCAAGACGGTTATTCATTTAAATCTGAGAATAATGGTTGTTCTATTTATATGAATAACATCTTTTATGGTCATGCACCTGTTGTGAATGGTTTATTTCTTCTGAATCTCGAAAGCAATGAAACACACATCCATAACATTGAGGCTAAAAGATGCAAAGTAGATAGTGATAATCCAACTTATTTGTGGCACTGCCGTCTAGGTCATATTGGTGTAAAACGCATGAAGAAACTCCATTCTGATGGACTTTTAGAGTCTCTTGATTTTGAATCATTTGACACGTGCGAACCATGCCTCATGGGCAAGATGATCAAAACCCCGTTCTCCGGTATAATGGAGCGAGCAACGGACTTATTGGAAATCATACATACCGATGTGTGCGGACCAATGAGTATTTCGACGCGCGGTGGATATCGCTATTTTCTCACTTTTACTGATGACTTAAGTAGATATGGGTATATCTATTTAATGAAACATAAATCTGAAACATTTGAAAAGTTCAAAGAATTTCAGAACGAAGTGGAAAACCATCGTAACAGGAAAATTAAATTTCTGCGATCCGATCGTGGAGGTGAGTATTTGAGTTATGATTTTCTCACGCATCTTAAAGCAAGCGGAATTGTTTCGCAACTCACGCCACCCGGAACACCACAGCGCAATGGTGTGTCTGAACGCCGGAATCGAACTCTATTAGATATGGTGCGATCAATGATGTCTCTTACAGATTTGCCGTTATCATTTTGGGGTTATGCATTAGAAACCGCTGCATTCACTTTAAATAGGGCACCATCTAAATCCGGTGAGACGACACCGTATGAACTATGGTTTGGTGCTAAACCTAAGTTGTCGTTTCTTAAAGTTTGGGGATGCGAAGCTTACGTCAAGAAGTTGATGCCGGACAAGCTCGAACCCAAAGCGGAGAAATGCGTCTTCATAGGATACCCTAAGGAAACGATTGGGTATACCTTCTACCACAGATCCAAAGGCAAAGTGTTTGTTGCTAAGAACGGATCATTTCTTGAGAAGGAGTTTCTCTCGAAAGAAGTGAGTGGGAGGAAGGTAGAGCTAGACGAGGTTATTGAACCTTCTCTCGAGTTGGAGAGTAGCGCAGCACCAGAAATTGTTCCGGCGCCGCCTGCATCAACAAGAGAGGAAGCTAATGATAAAGATCATGAAACTTCGAACGATGCTACTACTGAACTTCGCAGATCGACAAGGTCACGTGCCACTCCTGAATGGTATGGCAACCCTGTCTTAACCGTCTTGTTGTTAGACAACAGCGAACCTGCGAACTATGAGGAAGCAATGATGAGCCCAGACTCTGAGAAATGGCTAGAAGCCATGAAATCCGAATTGGGATCCATGAGCGAAAACCAAGTGTGGACTTTGGTAGACCCTCCTAGCGACCGTAAGGCCGTTGAATGCAAATGGATTTTCAAGAAGAAAACGGACGTGGATGGTAATGTTACTGTCTATAAATCTCGGCTTGTCGCAAAAGGTTTTCGGCAAGTTCAAGGTGTTGACTACGATGAGACTTTCTCTCCCGTAGCGATGTTTAAGTCCATTCGGATTTTATTAGCAATTGCTGCATTTCATAATTATGAAATATGGCAGATGGATGTCAAGACTGCGTTCCTCAATGGCAACATTGATGAAGAGTTGTATATGATGCAGCCCGAAGGTTTTGTCAATCCTAAGGATGCTAATAAGGTGTGCAAACTTCAGCGTTCCATTTATGGACTGAAGCAAGCATCTCGGAGTTGGAACCTTCGTTTTGATCAAGTGATCAAGAGTTTTGGATTTGTTCCAAATTGCTACGAAGCTTGTATTTACAAGAAAGTGAGTGGGAGCTCGGTGACATTTTTAGTACTATATGTGGATGACATATTGATTATTGGAAATGACATCGGTATGCTTAACGATGTGAAGAGTTATTTGAATAAATGTTTTTCAATGAAAGACCTAGGGGAAGCTGCTTATATATTAGGCATCAAAATCTATAGAGATAGAGAAAGACGCCTAATAGCTTTAAGCCAAAGTACATATCTGGACAAAGTTCTGAAGAGGTTCAGAATGGATAAAGCAAAGAAAGGTTCATTGCCCATGTTGTCAGGTAAGATATTGAGCAAGGCTCAGTGTCCAGCTACGGTAAAAGATAGAGAAACTATGAGCAAAGTGCCATATGCCTCGGCCATAGGTTCTATCATGTATGCCATGCTGTGTACTAGACCGGATGTGTCCAATGCTCTTAGTTTGACGAGCAGATACCAAAGTGATCCAGGAGTGGAACACTGGACAGCCGTAAAGAACATCCTAAAGTATTTAAATAGGACTAAAGAAATGTTCTTGGTCTATGGAGGTGACGAGGAGCTCGTCGTAAAAGGTTACGTCGACGCTAGCTTCGACACCGACCCGGATGATTCTAAATCTCAGACAGGATATGTTTATATTTTGAATGGTGGAGCTGTGAGCTGGAGAAGCTGCAAGCAAAGCGTAATCGCGGGATCTACAACAGAAGCGGAATACATGGCTGCTTCAGAAGCATCAAGTGAAGGAGTTTGGATCAGAAACTTCATCACTGAGCTTGGTGTGGTTCCAAATGCCTTGGACCCACTGGAGATATTGTGCGACAACACTGGCGCCATAGCACTGGCTAAGGAACCAAGATATCATCCAAAAACCAAGCACATCAACCGCCGTTTCCATATAATTCGAGATTATATAGCAGATGGAGATCTGAAGATTAGCAAAGTACATACAGATCTGAATGTCGCAGATCCATTGACTAAACCTCTTCCACGAGCAAAACATGATCAGCATCTTAATGCCATGGGTGTTAGATTGTTGCCAGATGTAAACTAGATTATTGACTCTAGTGCAAGTGGGAGACTGTTGGAATTATGCCCTAGAGGCAATAATAAAGATGTTATTATTATAATTCTTGTTCATGATAATGTTTATATTCCATGCTAGAATTGTATTAAGCGGAAACTTTAATACTTGTGTGGTTTATGAACAACACCGTGTCCCTAGTACGCCTCTATGGACTAGCTCATTGATTAATGATGGTTAAGGTTTCCTAACCATAGACATGAGTTGTCAATTAATAATGAGATCATATCATTAGGAGAATGATATGATGGACAGACCCAAATAAAGCAGAGCAATTAGATCGTGTCATCGTGTTCATCTTTGCGAAGCTTTTTCTATGTCATGTATTGTATTCCTTAGACCATGAGATAATACAACTCCCTAGTATCGGAAGAAAGCTTTGAAGTCATCAAACGTCATCCTATGTGAGGGTGATAATAAAGGTGTCTCTCAGGTGATCGGAAAGTACTTGTTGGGTTGTATGTATCGAGATGGAATTTGTCCCTCCCAAGTCGGAGAGATATACTTCGGGCCCACTCGGTAATCGATATCAACACCGCTTGCAAGCATGTGGTTAAGGAGTTAATCACAAAGTGATATCGGATTACGGAATGAGTAAAGTACTTGCTGTGAACGAGATTGAACTAGGTATGGCGATACCGACGATCAAATCTCGGGCGAGTAAAATATCGTGTGACGAAGGGAATACATATACGGGATTAATTGAATCTTGACATCGTGGTTCATTCGATATGATCATCGATGAATATGTGGGAGTCAATATGGGTTTCCAGATCCCGCTGTTGATTATTGATAGAAGATCATGTCTACATATTCTCGAACCCGTAGGGTCACACACTTAACGTGTATCGATGCTAGGATAGAATGGATAATTGGTTTATGAGTTTTAGTTCGGAGTCTCGGATGAGATCCAGGACGTCACGAGAGGTTCCGGAATGGTCCGGAGAATAAGATTCATATAAAGGAAAGCAGTTTTTGGATTCCGGAAAGGTTTCGGAGTTTATCGGTATTGTACCGGAAGGTTCTAGAAGGTTCCGGAGTGGGACCAACGTGGGCCCACTTGACGGAGGCCTGCGTGGGCCTAAGGGGAAGTGCCCTGGCCGCCCTGGGCCAGGCGCACAAGGCCCCTAAGGCCCAGCCGGCCAGCCCAAGGGGAAACCCTAAGGGAGTCTTCAAAGAAGGAAGGGGGGAAACTTGCCCCCCACTCTTCCTACTCCAAGTCGGCGCCCTAGGGTTTGGGGAGAGGCCAAGCTGGCCGGCCACCCCTCTATATATAGGGGGCAAGGGCGCAGCCCTCTCTACCCCTTAACCCAAACCCTAGCCGCCAACTGCTGCCCTCCCTCTCTCTCTCTCATGACTGCGTGTAGGCGAAGCCCTGCCGCAGAAACTCTCCACCATAAGCACCACGCCGTCGTGCTGCTGATCCAATCTATCTCTCCACCATACTTGCTGGACCAAGGAAGGAGGAGACGTCGCTGCACCGCACGTGTGCAACTCTCGGAGGCGCCGCCACTTGCGGCGTAGGATCGGATCGGATCGCGAGGAGGAGACGGCAAGTACGACTACGTCAACCACGTTCTATTGAACGTTTCCGCTGTGCGAATCTTCAAGGGTATGAAGATCTCATCTACCTCTCTCGTTGATTACATCTCCTAGATTAGATCTTGGCTTTCTTGTTCGCATCCGTAGGAAATTTTTTGATTTACTATGCTGCGAATCCCTTCAAATCTCATATCAAATTACATGAACAATCTCATCCAATCCCTACCATCCCCTCACCTACAGCGGGGGAATTACTCACACATGGATGGGGGAGTCATGGATGGTCGATGGAGGAGCATCGGTGGTGATGGTGATGAAGATCTCCTCCGAATCCCCGTCCCGGCAGGGTGCCAGAACGGAGTTTCTGGTTCCGAATCGCGGTTTCTGATGGCGGCGGCGCAGCGGAAGTCTATCTGGGAAAAACGCCGTCTCCCTGATATTATGTCGTCAGGGGGTATATGTATGCGAGAGGGGAGGTCGAGAGGGGTACTGGGGCCCCCTCACGCAAGGGTGGCGCGGCTAGGGCTGGGCCGCGCCACCTATGCGTGACGGCCCCTCGAGCCTCTTCTCCCTCCTGTCTTCTGGCTCCGTGGGTCTTCTGGTGAAATAGGATTTTTCATGATTTTTCCCGAATTTTTACTGAAAGTTGGATTTCTGCACAAAAACGAGACACCAGAGCAATTCTGCTGAAAACAGCGTCAGTCCGTGTTAGTTGTATTCAAAACTCACAAATTAGAGGAGAAATAATAGCAAAAGTGTTCGGGAAAGTAGATACGTTTTGGACGTATCAACTCCCCCCAAGCTTAGCTATTTGCTTATCCTCAAGCAATTCAGTTAACAACTGAGAGCGATAAAAGAAACTTTCATGAACACATTTGTTCATATGATGTATATATACTAACTATGTGATCAAGTACTCAGGCAATTCATAATAAGAAATATGCAACTAATGTCACCTCATAGTCAAGCAAGCTATGAAAGAGTGCCAATGCACTAATAACAAGTGACATGTACATGAGAAGCTACAAGATTGTAATATGCATAAATGATATGAAAGAGTAGTATCCCGCTTGCCTTTATTTGTAGAGCAAAATATAAATGCTGAGGCACCTCTGAAGTCCAAGGGAAGACTAGAAGTAGAAATATCAAAGATACAAGCATCAAAGTTATACCATAATTAACCGTATTCTGGGACAAGCACATTACACTAAGAATAACAGCTATGCTCTCAAGAAGTGCTTTAAAGTTAGAAAATGAAGACTCAACATAAAAGTAAACGAATGGCCCTTCGCAGAGGGAAGCAGTGATTTAACATGTGCTAGAGCTTTTCATTTGTAAAACAGAGATAAAAATTTATTTTGAGAGGTGGTTGTTCTATGTCAACGACTAGCAATGGGGACTTACTATCTTCCATAATAAACAAGTGAGAGCGGTTCCGAGTTCTTTGAAATTTGGCACATTGGTGCTCTTTTATAAAGCTTTGGCACTCCTCCCCACCTTTTTCCTTTCTCAAACCATGGCTAACCGATTCATCGGGTGCCCACCAACTTTCACATTCCTTTGGAGGAGTGCCTTTTCTTTCTTTCTTTTTAGAATTAAGATTATAATGGTCTGACCAGCTCCCTTGCAAAATTAATGACGAGCAGATGAAGCTGCCTAGTAGAGGGGTACTTAATTTAATATTGAAGATAGCAGCTCCGACCACTACGTCCCCATGAGCTAAAAACAGTGGCACAAAATGAGAAGTAGTTGAAAGTTTTGAAAGGTAGCACATGCAAATTTACTTGGAATGGCTTACAAATACCATGCATAGAAATTTATAGTGGACTCTTTGGAAGACTTGGCTTTTGATAATTGGATGCACGAGTAGAGCTCGTACTCAGTACAAGTGAAGGCTAGCAAAAGACTGGGAAGCGACAATCAAGAGAGCAATAACTGTCATAATCATGCTTGCGACAAAACAAAATTAATATAGGCATAAAAAGGATACAAGAACTCTGAGGCAATTTAGATCATCGAGGCTTAATTGACTTTTTGTTTAGTCATATGCATGCTTGAGCATGTGCCAAGTCGATTCAAATGAAACTTTCAGAGGTGGATACCACAATATCATACCATATTATGAATAAAACAATGCATGCAAGCGTCTACATGACATGCTACAGGCTAATAGTAAATTGAAACTAATCATATGAAAGCAAGAACTACAAAGCATCCATTAGATAACATATACCCTACATGAACCGACTAAGCATGTCCACATAGATGAGTATATGTACAAAAATGAAAACAAATAGAGTTCATACCAGCCTCTTACCACATCTCGGATTGTCATATATCATCATTATTGCTCTTCACTTGTGTGGCTTGAATAATATAAAGTGAATACCAAGCTCCAATGGAGTAACGGGAGACTGAACTCTGCAACAAACTTTACAAAAACGAAGAAGAACAACAACAAATATTTTTGTGTTTTCGATTTTTTTGAAACAAAAGCAGAAGGAAATAACAAACAAAGCAAAATATTTTTGGATTTTTCAAATAGCAAACCAAAAATAGCAAGTAAAGCAAACCAAAGGTAGAAACTAAAGAACCAAATAGAGAGAAACAACGGAAATATTTTTGGTCTTTTTGTGTTTTGGAAAGATGGAAATAAGAACGAGAACACTAGAGAAGGTGAAACATGGATATACAAAGATCCGACAAAATACGATATGTAGATGAGTGAATCGTCGGCGTACCTCCCCCCAAGCTTAGGCTTTTGGCCTAAGTGGAGATCAATCCCAACTCGGCCAACTCGGCCATGAGGTGGCACCTCCGTAGTGTGACGAAGAAGCACCATCGTCCTGATATGAGTTCAAGGATGCCCCAGAGTGGTACGTGGTGAAGTTATAGGCCGGCTCCTCCTCTTCCTCCTGGACCACCACGCCGTGTTGGATATTGAAACCAAGCAGCCTAAGCTGATCGTCCAACTCCACCTTCATGCGCGACCATGGCCTCATGTGAATGCTGAACAAGTTAGGCTGAGGCAAGGGAATTTTCCTTTCCTCTCCATCAATAAATAACATCCTGTAAACTAATTTCCCTGCACAAGAGTTAGTAGTAACAAAATGATGGAGTTTCATAGCAGCAAGATCAAGCCTCTGTGGAGCCAACAATACATCATTAGGAGCAATAGAAAGTCCTAGCTCAGCAACAATGCGCGCGGCAATAATACCTCCATAAATAGGTCCCCTAGCGGCTAGGCGACGAGCAATAACAGCACCAAGGTTATACTTCCTACCAACATCAAGAGCGGTAGCTAGAAAAGCTAAATGATAGTTGGAGATATTGCTAGTGTTTTCTCTACCAAGTACACTAGTTGCAAGATAGTAAGTAAAATATCTAATAGCTGGGAGTTGAATATTTCTTATCTTGCCACGCTGTGCGGTGCGGTCATCATCATTGGTCACCCCTCGGTAAAGCTCCAATAAATCAGCGGGGTGATTTTGTATCCTCTTGGCCGTTCCAAACATGGGAATACCTAAAATAGAACAAAACCTCCCCAAAGGCATGGTGATAGACTTATCATAAATCTTAAATGCAACGGAAGGATTGTAATGAGCGTTAGTAAATTTAAAACTTTCAACGAAAATCTTTGTAAGCATAACATATTGGTCACTTTCATCTGTCATGTAAGCAGTCAACCCAACCCTGTTAATAAGGAGCAAGAAATCATCAAGAATCCCTGCATCACTCAAAAAGTTAATACAAGGGAAGGTCGATGGATGTGCATCTCCATCGTCCCCTTCAAGGTTTGGTGACATGAGATCCTCATTATAAGACATCCTATATTGAGCAGTGGATCTTGAGGGCCTTGATGACCTTGGTGCATCACTTTCAAACACTTCTCCATATGTGAAGTTGTCCATCTCCCTTCTCTGAAATTTTTCAATAAACTCATAAAAAGTGATTTAAAGACAAGCAAGTGTAGGAAACTACTATAGTGGGTTACTAGAGAGTTAACATGCATCAAAATAACAATTCTAAGCAAGAGAATAGGCATGCATACTCATTTATACTATCACCTACAATGCTAAAATACTCAAGGAATACTTTACCAAAAGAAATTCTACTTGGACAAGTGGAGGAGTCACATACCGGAGAACAAATGCTCCAAATTTCAGCAGAAATATTGGGCTGAGCAAGGAGATCGAAAAATCCAGGTGAAGAACAGCAAGAACTCGGGTTTCAGCTGAGTGTGTCATTGTTTTCGGGAGAGAGAAAGAGCTGGGGAAGAAGAGATGAGTGAGGGACTTGGTGGGGCCCTCTCACACCTGGGTGGCGCGGCCAGGGCTGGGCCGCGCCACCTGTGTGTGAGGTGGCGTGGCTGCCCCACCTGGTGCCTCCCAGGTGTCTCTCTACCCCATTTTTAACATAAAAATTTATAAAGAATTTTCTGGAATTTTTTGAGAAACTTTATTTTCGAGGATTTTTCAGAAATTGGCACATCGATAAAAACTCAGAAAAACGATGATAAAATGATTTCAAGCAAATCAAAACTAAGCAAGCAGCAGCTCTGAGATACTCTTAATCATGCAACTAAACTGAAGGAATAAAATTTGATGAAAGTAAATACAAGTGAGGTGTAGTGGATGCGGTGAAAACGAAGTTTCGTTCATACAAAATCACTTTGTTAACAAGGTTGATCAAGTCTTGTTCGCAAACTAACTTTATATGAGGCAAAACTTTGCACTTCACTTAATGCTTATGTTACCTCAACTTTGATAGGCATAGTCCCAACCATAACAATTTGATATTCTTCCTTGGGCTTTCGCTCTGAACAAATAATTTGACCAACTTTGATGGTCTCAACATGCTTGATTGAATTTTGAGCATTCTTCCTATCAATCTTCTTGGGAAAATAAACTGTGTACTCTTTATCATTAACATTAAAAGTGACTTTTCCTTGATTGCAATTAATAACAGAACCTGCGGTATTTAGAAAAGGTCTCCCAAGAATAATAGACATGTTATCATCTTCAGGCATTTCCAACACAACAAAATCAGTTAATATTAAACAACTGTTGGCAACTTGAACAGGAACATTTTCACATATACCAATAGGAATAGTAGTAGACTTATCAGCCATCTGCAAAGATATATCAGTTGATACCAATTTTTCTAGATCAAGTCTCTTATAAAGAGAAAAAGGCATGACACTAACTCCAGCTCCCAAATCACATAAAGCAGTTCTAACATAGTTATTTTTAATGGAGCAAGGAATAGTAGGTATACCTGGATCTCCAAGCTTCTCTGGAACTTTACCATCAAAAGAATAGTTAGCAAGTAAAGTGGAAATTTCCTCACTAGGAATTTTCCTTTTGTTAGTGACAATATCTTTCATATACTTTGCATAAGGAGGCATTCTAATAGCATCAGTCAAAGGAATTTGCAAAAATAAAGGTCTCATCCATTCACAAAACCTGTTGTAGTGTTCTTCTTCCTTGGACTTGTGTTTCTTATTGGGAAAAGGCATTGGCTTCTGTACCCAAGGTTCCCTCTCTTTACCATGCTTGTTGACAATGAAGTCTTCTTTGGTGTACTTTGCATTCTTATCAATCCTTTCTGGTTCTTCTTCAACTTCTTCTTTATCTTCTTCTTTATCGGAAGCATCTCCTGGTTCAGTTTCAGCATCAGAAATAGAAACACTGTTAGGATCTTTACCTGCATCAGAGGATTCTGCAGTTGTTTTATGCTTCTTCTTCTTCTTAGAAGGAATATCATCACTTGAAATGCGTTGAGAATCTTGCTCGACCCTCTTAGGATGTCCTTCAGGATATAATGGATCTTGAGTAACAGCACCACTTCTTGTGCGTATTTCACATGTTTGCTTCTCTCTTGCGGCATTAACTAGCAAGTCTTTTTGCACCTTGGTAAGCTGATCAATTTGTGTTTGAACCATTTGAAAATGTTTAGCAAGTATCTTCACATCATTGGCGGTTCTCTCCACAATATCCTGCAACTTGTTAATAGCTCTAGAATTTTCCAACAAATGGTTATGCACCATATCTCTTTCATCAAAGCGTTGGAGAGAGTGTACCTCAATAGTAGATGAGCGAGGGATTGGCTTACATAATTCTTCAATAGGAGGTAAATTCTTCACATCTTCGGCCTTAATACCTTTCCCTTAAGAGATTTCTTAGCCTCCTTCATAACTTCATCATTTAATTCAATCATCCCTCTCATCTTTGATGTAGGCTCTATAGATGGCGCAGGGGTGGGTGCTGGTGTTGGCTCAACTAAAGTCCAATCATCATGATTCCGGCTTATTTTAGCCATTAATTCTTCAGCATCAGCCGGAGTTCTTTCCCTGAAAACACAACCAGCACAACTATCCAAATATGACTTAGATTCATCCATTAGTCCATTATAAAATATATCAAGGAGTTCATTTTTAGGCAATGGTTCTTTAGGCAAAGCTCTAATTAAAGAACAAAACCTTGTCCAAGATTCAGGCAATATCTCTCCTTTTCCCTGTTCAAAATCAAAGATTTTCTGCACAGCAGCATGTTGAGCACTAGCGGGAAAATATTTCTGAAAGAAAGCATTAACCAAAGCAATAGGACTAGTAAGAGATCCAGGAGACAAGTTATTAAACCAAGTTTTAGCAGCATCTTTCAATGAGAAAGGAAAAATCTTAGCAACAAAGTAAGTGCGGAGCTTAATATCATCAGAAAACAAATTACTCAAAGTAGAAAGCTCATTCATGTGCTCCATAGCACTCTCATCTTTAGTACCACAAAAAGGAGTTTTCTCAACAATAGATATGTAAGATAAATCCAAAGAGAAATCATAATCCTTGTCTCTAATATTTATGGGAGAAGCAGCAAACTTAGGATCAGGAGACAAATTATATCTAACAGAACATCTTGCAAGAAGTTCTTTAACATTACCAGCATTACGAGCAGCACGTGCTTCAGCAATAAAATCATCATTAAGCTCAATATAAGCATCATCATCATAATCATCACTAGGACATTCCCTAGACTCAGGTGAACTAACAGGTGTAACAGTGGTGTTTCCCAACTTAGCTCTAGCAATAGTAGCATCTAAAAAGGAACCTAGTGAACCACTCTCATCAAGCACAGTAGAAGCATCATCTAAATTATCAGTGGCATTTTCAATCTCAGCAGAAGTAGTAGCAGTAGCGTGTGGGTGTGGTGGTGTAAGCAACTTACTCATAATAGATGGTGAATCAAGAGCAATAGAGGTGTTGAGAGTCGTACCTCTTCTTGTAGTGGATGGCAATATAGGAACTTTTCCATCACGAGGCTTACCCATGATGAAAGGATTGCAGCAAACAATATGAATACCAAGTGAACTTACAAATAAAGCTATGCTCCCCGGCAACAGCGCCAGAAAATAGTCTTGATGACCCACAAGTATAGGGGATCGCAACAGTCTTCGAGGGAAGTATTACCCAAATTTATTGATTCGACACAAGGGGAGCCAAAGAATATATGTAAGCCTTAACAGATGAGTTGTCACTTCAGCTGCACCTGGAAACAGTCTTGCTCGCAGTGGTTTATCAGTAGCAACAGTTTTATAGTGGTGACAGTAGTGAAACTGTAACAGCAGTAGTAAAATAGCAGTAGTAATAGCAACAATTGTAAACAGTAGGAAACAAATACTGTAGGCATAGGGATGGATTACGGGCGTTGCATGGATAAGATAATTCATGAAATCAATGAGACAAAGGCATTGCAGATAAATAATGATAAAGCATCCTAGTATAAACAATCATAGGCATGTATTCCGTATATAGTCATACGTGCTCACAAGGAGAAACTTGCACGACATCTTTTGTCCTACCATCCTGTTGCAGCAGGGCCTCAAGGGAAACTACTGGTAATTAAGGTACTCCTTTTAATAGAGTACCGGAGCAAAGCATTAACACTCGGTGAACACATGTGATCCTCATATCATAGCCATCCCCTCCGGTTATCCCAATTTCTGTCACTTTGGGGCCTCGGGTTCCGGACAACAATATGTGTATACAACTTGTAGGTAAGACCATAAACAACAAGTATCATCATAGAAATAATAACATGTTCAGATCTGAAATCATGGCACTCGGGCCCAAAGTGACAAGCATTAAGCACAACAAGTTGCAACAATGTCATAGGCACTAAATAAAGATACTAGGAACTATGCCCTATCAATCTCATATCAAATTACATGAACAATCTCATCCAATCCCTACCATCCCCTCACCTACAGTGGGGGAATTACTCACACATGGATGGGGGAGTCATGGATGGTCGATGGAGGAGCGTCGGTGGTGATGGTGATAAAGATCTCCTCCGAATCCCCGTCCCGGCAGGGTGCCAGAACGGAGTTTCTGGTTCCGAATCGCGGTTTCTGATGGCGGCGGCGCAGCGGAAGTCTATCTGGGAAAAACGCCGTCTCCCTGATATTATGTCGTCAGGGGGTATATATATGCGAGAGGGGAGGTCGAGAGGGGTACTGGGGCCCACTCACGCAAGGGTGACTCGGCCAGGGCTGGGTCGCGCCACCTATGCGTGACGGCCCCTCGAGCCTCTTCTCCCTCCTGTCTTCTGGCTCCGTGGGTCTTTGATCTGTTGAGATTATAGGGGGGTTTTTCTAGTCGTCTCCACAGGGATCAACACAAATGAGACTATTTCCTAATTTCCAGAAGCTAAGCAGAAAAGTGGGGTTTTTGGTGTTGTAAACAGAAAAGTAACAGGAGGTTTTGAGCAGGGAAGTTTTAACATAACAAGTTCAAGGATTTCTTGTTTGTCAGACAAGAAAGCATTGAACAAACTAGCAAATTTTAGACAGGGATATGTTTTTGGGACTAGGTGCAGAGACTAGTCTTACACCTACAGATCAAGCAAGTGCAACACAGTTTTCACAGTAATCTTAGAGTTTACAATGGAGTGTGTCACTCAAACCATAGCAAAGGTCAAAGACAAGTTTCAAACTGCTTTACAATGCAAGATCAACACAACAGATCACAGAGCATGAGGGAAAGGAAGAGAGATTTGCTGTTTGTCACCGAAGGCTTGCCGTGGCAGAGAAAGTAGAAGAATTGCTGTCGCGGCAGAGGATGCAGAGGTTGAGGGAGAGCTGGGCCTTCAGATCCTTGGGGCTATGTTCATCCTGTGTTCTTGAGGTTCCTGAGGGAGTTCTTGGAGTTCTTGGTGGACGCCATGGATCCAGTCTTGTTACAACAGAGGAGAAGAGGGATAAGGGTGGAAAAGTTTTGGTGTTGGACTATGGAGGAGGAAGGTTTTGGTGGAGTGGTGGATGGATGGAGTGGCTGTGGATGCGAGGTGAGAGATGGAGATGGTGGGAGTGAACCTGGACCTCTCCTTTTAAAGACTTTTTGTGGCATTCTTGCTGCGGCGTAGAGGAGTAGTGGGAAGTTGGTGGCGGCAGCGGCTTTTCTGCTTTTGCCGTTTTTCCTGTCTTCTTGTGCCGTACCAGCCACTTTCTGCCGTGCTTGCTTTTCTTGCTCCTCAAGATGTACTCCTCCATTCCTGGTGGCTTGGTCTTTGGTTTGAATTACTCTGACTTGTAGATTTAAGTGCCTTGGCGCACTGATCTGTGACAAAGGATCAAATGATGTAAAATGTTGGTGCAACACTGGTAGAAATGAGGTAAAACAGACAAGTTTTATGGTTGCAAGGTTCAGATATATGTGTAAATCTTAGAGTGATCAAAACCCCCAGACCAAAACCTTTGCTTGTCCTCAAGTAAAGAATGGTGCATTGTACCAAACAAAATGTAACAGAGCATGATGAGGGACATTGCTGACTCAATGCAGATAAATCTTGCAATTGCCAATTCAAAAACAAGTTTCACAAGAGAATTTGAGTATGTCTAGATCAAACAACATGGACATATGAGTATAAAGTAATTGACTCTGAAATTGAAAACTCAAGATCCAGTACATAGCCCAATATGTAATGCAAATTTAGTGCTTCACCTATTACAGTTCCCAGGAACATAATAGGCTAATGCATAGACAAGTTAGTCAGTTAGTAACTTAGCTTGATGGGTCAACTTAGTTAGTGCTTCACACACTACAATCCCAGGATCATAGGTGCTAGTGCTTTGGGTATTTACAACAAGTTTTACTTAGCATCATCAGGTTAGTGCTTCACACACCACAATCCAGAGATCATGGTTGCTAATGCTAAACTTTTTCCTTTCTGTTAGTATGTTAGTGCTTCACAAATCACAATCCAGAGATCATGTTTGCTAATGCAAAAAATGCAACAGATGCAATTGGTTAGGGGCTAAGAAATGGATCATGAACTTCATTCTTAGGGCAATTAACAAATATACTGATGTTTCACAGGTTCTTTGAGTAGAGACATACAAAGGTTCTGATTTGAAACTTGGCTTTGAAAATAGGCATTTGCAAGAGTTATAAGCAGATTCAAAGCAAAGTTCTTCATAGCATGCAAAGTGATATTTTCAGGTTCAAGCAACAAAATTTGATTTGTTTCTTAACAGATCACTTTCACACAAGATCAAACAATAGTATAGTATATTCTGATTCAGATTTTAACAAATGTGTGGAAATGGAAAGTGTTCACCTGATGGTTTTCCTGCTTCTCTGCCTTGTCAATCAACAGCAATCTTTCTCCTCATCCAAGTTATCACTGAAACAACAAAAAGAAACAAACACACAAGGCAAAAACATAAAAAGGTGAAAGGGAAATATATGATACAAGGGATACCAGGTTTCCTCCTGGAAGAGAGCTTGTTTAAAGTCACTAGCTTGACTGTAGCTTCATCATCACTGGTTTGCATGGGTAGAGGATGCATTGGAGCCATCCTCTGGTTCATCATCTTCTTCAACTTGGTTTTCAATCAAATCTCCAATCCTGTAGTGCTTCAACCTCTGGCCATTTACTTTGAATGTTCCCTCAGCTGAGCTATAAACCTCAAAGGCACCATGGCCGAGGTCTCTCTTGATCACACAAGGGCCAAACCATCTGGACTTGAACTTTCCAGAGAATAAGTGTAACTTGGAATCATACACCAGCACTGACTGCCCTTCCTTGAATTCCCTTCTCAGAATGTGGGAGTCATGCCATTTCTTGGTCTTCTCCTTGTAAATCTTTGCACTTTCATAGGAATCATTCCTGAGCTCTTCAAGCTCACACAACTGCAGTTTCCTCATGTTTCCTGCTTTGCCAATGTCCAAGTTCAGCTTCCTGATTGCCCAATGCGCTCTGTGCTCCAATTCGACTGGCAGATGGCAAGCCTTGCCATAGATAATTCTGAAAGGTGACATGCCAATGGGTGTCTTGTATGCTGTCCTGTAAGCCCACAAAGTGTCGGGCAATTTCATTGACCAATCTCCTCTGGTCTTGGACACAACTTTCTCCAAGATTTGCTTGATTTCCCTGTTTGACAACTCCACTTGGCCATTGGCCTGCGGATGATAAGGAGTTGTCACTCTGTGATTCTTCACTCCATACTTGGTCAGAAGCTTCTCAAACTGGTCATTGTTGAAGTGAGCACCACCATCACTGATTACAACTCTTGGCACTCCAAATCTTGGGAAAATGACAGTCTTGAACATTCTACAAACTGCCTTGGCATCAGCATTAACAGTGGGAATGGCTTCAACCCATTTTGACACATAGTCAACAGCAACTAAAATATGCTTATAGCCTTGAGAAGATGGCAAGGGTCCAACAAAATCAACTCCCCAAACATCAAACAATTCCACTTCCAAGATTCCTGTTTGGGGCATTTCATTTCTCTTTAACATCTTTCCTGCTCTTTGACAAGGATCACACTTCATTATGTACTCATGAACATCTCTGAACATACTTGGCCAAAAGAAGCCAGCTTGCAAATTCTTGGCTTGAGTCTTGAACACTCCAGCATGTCCTCCATACAATCCTGAATGGCATTGGAACATCACATCACTTTTTTCATCAGAGGGAACACACCTTCTCACAATGCCATCAGCACAATGTTTGTACAGAAAAGGTTCATCCCAATAGTAACTCTTGACATCATGGAGGAATTTTTTCTTTTGCTGGTAGGAGAGATCTGCTGGCACAATATCACAAGCTAGGAAGTTCACAAAGTCAGCATACCAAGGTGAAGTGGCACTGACTGCCATGAGCTGTTCTCCTGGCATCAAGTCTTGAATCTCTCTGTTTTCATCAATGTTGATTCTGGACAAGTGATCAGCAACTGAGTTCTCTGACCCTTTCTTGTCTCTAATTTCTATGTCAAACTCTTGGAGCAGAAGGATCCATCTGATGAGCCTTGGTTTAGCATCCTTTTTGCTCACTAAATATCTGATTGCTGCATGGTCTGTGTAGACAATGCACTTGTGTCCAACCAGGTATGGTCTAAACTTATCAAATGAGAACACAACAGCAAGCAGCTCCTTCTCTGTGGTGGTGTAATTGATCTGAGCATCATCCAAAGTCTTGCTTGCATAATGTATAACATGCACAGCTTTGTCTTTCCTCTGGCCAAGGACTGCTCCAACAGCAAAGTCACTTGCATCACACATAAGTTCAAATGGCAGTGTCCAGTCAGGAGGTTGAACAACAGGGGCTGTGATGAGAGCATCTTTCAATTGGTTGAATGCTTGCAAACAAGTGTCATCAAACACAAACTTCACTTCATGATTCAGGAGATTGGTGAGTGGCTTGGCAAGATAGGAGAAGTTCTTGATAAACCTCCTGTAGAAGCCAGCATGGCCCAGGAAGCTTTGAATTCCCTTCACATTTTCAGGAGGAGGTAGCTTGGCAATCACATCTACCTTTGCCTTGTCCACCTCAATTCCTCTAGCAGACACAAGGTGGCCCAACACAATGCCTTCAGAGACAAGGAAGTGACATTTTTCCCAGTTCAGAATCAAATTTTGCTCAGAGCATCTGTGAAGGACTAAGGTGAGGTTCTTCAAGCAAGCTTCAAAGTCTTTTCCATACACAGTGAAATCATCCATGAAAACTTCCATAATCTTCTCAATGTGATCAGAAAATATGGACATCATGCATCTCTGGAAGGTGCCTGGAGCATTGCAAAGGCCAAATGGTAGCCTTTTGTAAGCAAAGGTTCCATATGGGCAGGTGAATGTTGTCTTGTCTTGGTCAGAAGGGTGGATTGGAATCTGCAGAAATCCAGAGTAACCATCAAGGTAGCAGTAGTACTTCTGGCCAGCAAGTCTCTCTAGCATCTGGTCCATGAATGGCAGAGGGAAGTGATCTTTTCTTGTAGCTTTGTTCAATTTTCTGAAGTCATTCACCATCCTCCATCCTGTAACAGGTCTTGTGGTCATGAGCCTTCCTTCTTCATTTTCAACAACAGTGTAGCCACCTTTCTTGGGCACAATGTGGATAGGACTCACCCACTCACTATCAGAGATGGGGTATATCATTCCAGCCTTTAACAATTTCAGAACTTCCTTCTTTACTACATCTTGCATAGCAGGGTTTAGTCTCCTCTGTCCTTCTCTTGTTGGCTTGCTGCCTTCTTCCAAGTGGATCCTGTGAGAACACACTTTCTCACTAATGCCAATGATGTCATCAATGGAATATCCAATGACATTCTTGTACAGCTTCAGAATAGACAGAAGACTTTCTTCTTGCTCACTTGAAAGGGCAGAACTAATAATCACAGGGTGTAACTTTTCCTTCTCCAAGAATGAGTATTTCAGATGGGAAGGCAATTCTTTGAGCTCCACAACAGAATGGTGGGCTAGATGAGCTGGTTCTCTTGCACTTGACACAGGTACAATTTCACAAATTTTCACTTCACAGAGCTGCTGTACATTGGTGGTTTCAGCAGTAACAAAGACTTGAGCTTCAGGCTCTTCTTGCTCAGGTTCTGGCAAAGTTTCTAGCACACTTCTTTCAACAACATCAATGGAATGGCAATGTTCAGGAACATTGGGTAAGTGAGTGGCATGTTTCATGCTGAATTCAGCTTGCTCTGATCCAAATTGTAATTTGAGGGTTCCACCTTTGACATCAATGATGGCACCAGCAGTTGCCAAGAATGGCCTGCCTAGAATCATTGATTCAGCATTGTCTTCCATCTCTAGCACAACAAAGTCCACAGGATATGCAAAGTTGCCAACTTGGACTGGCACATCTTCAAGGACTCCTACTGGTTTTCTCAAGGTTCTATCAGCAAGTTGAAGTGTCATTGGGGTAGGCTTCAACGTTCCCAGCTGCTGAATCTGGCTTGCAGCAGAGGGTAACACACTCACAGAGGAACCTAAGTCACAAAGGGCTGTGAAGGTTTTTCTTCCCACTACACAGGGAATGCTAAAGCTTCCAGGGTCTTGTAGCTTCTTGGGCATGTGGTTCAAGATCACAGCACTGCAATCTTCTGTCAAGGCTACTAACTCAGGGCTGTCCAAACTCCTCTTCCTTGTGATCAGATCTTTGAAAAACTTTGCATATAGGGGAATGTGCAACACTGCATCCAAGATGGGGATGGTGATTTGCACTTCCTTCATGGTCTCAAGGAATTTAGAGTATTGCTTCTCCTCCTTGGTCTTGTCCAATCTCTCTGGAAATGGCACTTTCAACAACAAAGGCTTCTCTGTTGGTTCTGTGGCAGAGATCGGTGCCTTAGCAGGGTCTTCTGTCTGGGCAGGCTGTCCTGTTGATTTTTCCTGCCTTGGCAGAACAATTTCTGGAGGTGTTTGTTGCTGCACGGTGGGTCTTCTCTGTGGAGCAACATAAGTGACATTTGGTGGGGTTTTGAGTAAGGGTTCAGTGTTCACCCCACTCCTAGTGGTGACTGCATCTACAACTTCAGTAGTGGAAAGGGCACCACACTGTTTTGGGTTCTTCTCTGCTTGAGCTGGCAGTTTTCCTTCAGCTTGTTTTCCAATGTTGTTGGTCTGGATTCCAGCAGTGAGTTGCTGCATAGTCTTGTAGAAAAGTTCAGATTGCATTTTCATAGTTTCTTGCATTCCACTGAACATTTCCTTTTGTAGCTTCATCATTTCACCAAGCTCAGATTGGCTGCTGCTGCTGCTGGAAGATGCAGTTTGCTGATTCACTGGATGGTGCTGTTGTGGGTGTTGCATTTGACCTTGGGGTCTGAAATTCTGTTGTCCTTGCTGATGGTAGCTCTGCTGGGATGCTTGAGCAAAATTCTGCTGATTTGATGGTGGGTAACTTTGCTGATTGGCATTCTTGTAAGACAGGTTGGGGTGATTTCTCCAAGAGGGGTTGTAACTTTGGGAATAAGGGCCTTGGTTCTGGGCATAGTTCACCTCTGATATCATGGCTTCAGGAGGTGCAGACAAGGTGCATTCCATGAGTGAATGACATTCTTTTCCACAAATTGCGCAAGCAGATGAGACTTGGTTGACAGTCACCAATGCTTGGCTGTTTCTTTCTGTCATGAGCTGGGCAAGCTGAGTTGTTAAACTCTCCAACTTAGCTTCCAAAGCATTCTGGCCACTTGACTGAATCTGCAGCTGATTGTTGGGGTGGACAGCTCTTTCATTTGTCCAGGAGAAGTTGTGTGATGCCATGCTCTCAATCAACTCAGTAGCTTCATCAAGGGTCTTGTTCATGATTCCACCTCCAGCAGCTGAGTCAACAAATGATCTGGTTTGCTCTGTCAAACCCTTGTAGAAGGTTTGCAAGATGAGCCATTGCTCCTGGCCATGGTTGGGACACATCCTGATGAGACCTTGGTATCTCTGCCAAGTATCATACAGGCTTTCTCCTTCATATTGCACAAATCTTGTTATCTTGTCTCTGCACTCAGCTGCTTTGGTTGGAGGGAAATATCTCTCAAAGAAGGCTTGAAGAACATGTTCCCATGTGTCTCTGCAGTGAATAGGAAGAGAGTGGAACCAAACTTTTGCAAGTCCAGACAGTGAGAAGGGAAACAATTGCATCCTGATGGCTTCAGGAGGAACACCATTGTGCTTCAAAGTGTTGCAGTACTCCAGAAAGTTTCTGATATGCTCATGGGGGCTCTCCAAAGCAGAACCTTTGAAGGGATTATGTTGCACCATATTGATCAGAGCTGGCTTGATTTCCCAGTTGTTTGCTTGTATTGCAGGCATAATCACATCTGCATTGTTGATCTGGTCCTTGGGAATCCACAAATCTCTCAACTTCTTATCACCCATGCTGAAATCTGAGGATGACGATTCCAAATCTGAGACAGAGGTTTCCAAATCTTCAGCAGAAACTTCAGAAGCTGCTCTCTTTCTTGCAAACAAAGTCCTCTCTGGCTCAGGATCAAATGGGGCTAGTGGGGAATCTTCAGAGGACTGCATCAACTGAATTCCCACGGAGATTAGATGAAATCATTGTTCTACACACAATCACAGACAAGAACTTGATCAAGGGTTAGTGAACTAAATCCCCTAATAAAAGTTCTAAGCTTGATCACAGACAAGTCATTAAAACAGACAATCAAAGATTGCAAATTGGAACAAGTATTTACACAGCTTAGTCTACTGTAATCTAAGGAAACAATCAAAAGTTGATCCCCGGCAACGGCGCCAATTTTGATTTGTTGAGATTATAGGGGGGTTTTTCTAGTCGTCTCCACAGGGATCAACACAAATGAGACTATTTCCTAATTTCCAGAAGCTAAGCAGAAAAGTGGAGTTTTTGGTGTTGTAAACAGAAAAGTAACAGGAGGTTTTGAGCAGGGAAGTTTTAACATAACAAGTTCAAGGATTTCTTGTTTGTCAGACAAGAAAGCATTGAACAAACTAGCAAATTTTAGACAGGGATATGTTTTTGGGACTAGGTGCAGAGACTAGTCTTACACCTACAGATCAAGCAAGTGCAACACAGTTTTCACAGTAATCTTAGAGTTTACAATGGAGTGTGTCACTCAAACCATAGCAAAGGTCAAAGACAAGTTTCAAACTGCTTTACAACACAAGATCAACACAACAGATCACAGAGCATGAGGGAAAGGAAGAGAGATTTGCTGTTTGTCACCGAAGGCTTGCCGTGGCAGAGAAAGTAGAAGAATTGCTGTCGCGGCAGAGGATGCAGAGGTTGAGGGAGAGCTGGGCCTTCAGATCCTTGGGGCTATGTTCATCCTGTGTTCTTGAGGTTCCTGAGGGAGTTCTTGGAGTTCTTGGTGGACGCCATGGATCTAGTCTTGTTACAACAGAGGAGAAGAGGGATAAAGGTGGAAAAGTTTTGGTGTTGGACTATGGAGGAGGAAGGTTTTGGTGGAGTGGTGGATGGATGGAGTGGCTGTGGATGCGAGGTGAGAGATGGAGATGGTGGGAGTGAACCTGGACCTCTCCTTTTAAAGACTTTTTGTGGCATTCTTGCTGCGGCGTAGAGGAGTAGTGGGAAGTTGGTGGCGGCAGCGGCTTTTCTGCTTTTGCCGTTTTTCCTGTCTTCTTGTGCCGTACCAGCCACTTTCTGCCGTGCTTGCTTTTCTTGCTCCTCAAGATGTACTCCTCCATTCCTGGTGGCTTGGTCTTTGGTTTGAATTACTCTGACTTGTAGATTTAAGTGCCTTGGCGCACTGATCTGTGACAAAGGATCAAATGATGTAAAATGTTGGTGCAACACTGGTAGAAATGAGGTAAAACAGACAAGTTTTATGGTTGCAAGGTTCAGATATATGTGTAAATCTTAGAGTGATCAGTCTTCTGGTGAAATAGGATTTTTCATGATTTTTCCCGAATTTTTACTGAAAGTTGAATTTCTGCACAAAAATGAGACACCAGAGCAATTCTGCTGAAAACAGCGTCAATCCGTGTTAGTTGTATTCAA
This sequence comes from Dactylis glomerata, assembly GCA_007115705.1. Classification (NCBI taxonomy): domain Eukaryota; kingdom Viridiplantae; phylum Streptophyta; class Magnoliopsida; order Poales; family Poaceae; genus Dactylis; species Dactylis glomerata. The sequence continues at coordinate 1,731,758 of QXEO01000164.1, read as the reverse complement.
AACTCACAAATTAGAGGAGAAACAATAGCAAACGTGTTCGGGAAAGTAGATACGTTTTGGACGTATCAAAAACCTTATCTTCATTGTCTGAAAATATCTCGCCACCTGCATCATTTGCGGCTGCACCTGATGCATGACTGCTCTGCCCTGTTTCATACCCAATGTCTTCGGCATATGACATGGACACATCAGGCTGATCACCTGGTTGCATGCTCTGCCAAGAACCAAAACCAATTGCCTGGCTGCCGTGACTTGACTCGGCCTCCCCTCCGACTGGAATCGGCTTCGCAACCACTAGGGCGAATGGGGAAGTTTCATGTCGCTCACACCCTTTCAATCAGCCGACCCACTGAGAGGTACGCTCTATCTCTTTCAACTGACAATATATATTAGTACTTGAGTTGCTCCACAAAGCTTGCAAGCTGACAGTGTACAGCTTAGGATCCAACCCTAAGAACACCACTAACATCTTTTTGGAATCCCTGATGGCGTGTAGATAACACCCTGTTGGGAACCCAAAGAGGAAGGTATGATGAACACAGCAGCAAGTCTTCCCTCAGTTGTGAAACCAAGGTTTATCGAACCAGTAGGAGAAAGCCAAACTTCAGAAGGTTGATGCTCGCTAGCTTCGCGATAGCTCCAGACAATTTATATGGCGCCTCATCCAGGGCTTAGCTTTGCACCAGCAGCAACGTGGAACCTGCACACAACACAACCAAGTACTTTGCCCCAACTTACGATGAGGTTGTCAATCTCACCGGTTTGTTGTAAACAAAGGATTAAGCGTATCGAGTGGTAAAAGGTAATAGTATGCGAGAATGTAAATAAGCGAGTAAAATTAAACGGTAATAGCAATGTAAAGGAATTAGACCGGGGTCCACAGTTCACTAGTGGTGTCTCTCCATAAGATAAATAACAACATGTTGGGTAAACAAATTACAGTTGGGCAATTGATAGAATAAAGATAATGTACATATGTCATGAGGATCACTATGAGATTCACTCTGGGCATTACGACAAAATACATAGACCGTAATCCAACTGCATCTATGACTAATAATCTACCCTCCGGATGTCATCCGAGCAACCATTGGGTATTAAGTTGCAAGCAATAGATTATCGCCTTAAGCAAGGTGCATAATGTAAACAATGTAAATGTCCTTGAACACAAGAATGTTGTTTTCTCCCTAGTGGCAACAGCACATCTACAACCTTAGAGGTTTCTGTCACTCCCCCAGATTACTAGAGGCATGAACCCAACTATCGAGCATAAATACTCCCTCTTGGCGTCACTAGCATCTACTCGGCCAAGATATCTACTAGCAACAGAGAGCATGCAAAATCATAAACAACATAGAGATAACATAAAGATAATAATTCAGCACATGAACTTGACATAGTACCAATACTCATCGGATCCCAATAAACACAACATGTAGAATTACACAAAGATTATCTTGATCATGTAGGGCAGCTCACAAGATCTAAACATGAAGCACATGGTGGAGGAGAGACCATCTAGCTACTGCTATGGACCCGTAGTCCAAGATAGACTACTCACACATCACTCCGGAGGTGACCATGGTGATGAAGAAGGCCTCCGGTAGGGATTCCCCTCTCCGGCAGGGTGCCGGGAAGAGCTTCTAGAGCCTCCCGATCTCGCGTCGATGACAACGGCGGCTCGCAGTATATTTCGAGGAAAATTGATCGGGTGTTTAGGTTTTTCCCGTCGAGGGGAATATATAGGCGGAAGGGCGGCGTCAGGAGGTGGACCAGGCGGTCTCTCCCCCTGGTGGCGCGGCCAGGGCCTGGGCCGCGCCACCCTAGGGTGTGGCCGGCCTGTGGCCCCCTCCGTCTCATCTTCGGTCTTCGCGAAGCATCGGTAAAAATAGGAAGGTATGATGAGCACAGCAGCAAGTCTTCCCTCAGTTGTGAAACCAAGGTTTATCGAACCAGCAGGAGAAAGCCAAACTTCAGAAGATTGATGCTCGCTAGCTTCGCGACTGCTCCAGACAATTTATATGGCGCCTCGTCTAGGGCTTAGCTTTGCACCAGCAGCAACATGGAACCTGCACACAACACAACTAGGTACTTTGCCCCAACTTACGATGAGGTTATCAATTTCACCGGTTTGCTGTAAACAAAGGATTAAGCGTATCAAGTGGTAAAAGGTAATAGTATGCGAGAATGTAAATAAGCGAGTAAAAGTAAACGGTAATAGCAATGTAAAAGAATTGGACCGGGGTCCACAGTTCACTAGTGGTGTCTCTTCATAAGATAAATAACAACATGCTGGGTAAAAAATTACAGTTGGGCAATTGATAGAATAAAGATAACGTACATATGTCATGAGGATCACTATGAGATTTACTCTGGGCATTACGACAAAATACATAGACCATAATCCAACTGCATCTATGACTAAAAATCCACCCTCTGGATGTCGTCTGAGCAACCATTGGGTATTAAGTTACAAGCAATAGATTATCGCCTTAAGCAAAGTGCGTAATGTAAACAATGCAAATGTCCTTGAACACAAGAATGTTGTTTTCTCCCTAGTGGCAATAGCACATCTACAACCTTAGAGGTTTCTGTCACTCCCCCAGATTACTAGAGGCATGAACCCAACTATCGAGCATAAATACTCCCTCTTGGAGTCACTAGCATCTACTCGGCCAAGATATCTACTAGCAACGGAGAGCATGCAAGATCATAAACAACATAGAGATAACATAAAGATAATAATTCAACACATCAACTTGACATAGTACCAATAATCATCGGATCCCAACAAACACAACATGTAGAATTACACAAAGATGATCTTGATCATGTAGGGCAGCTCACAAGATCTAAACATGAAGCACATGGTGGAGGAAACGACCATCTAGCTACTGCTATGGACCCGTAGTCGAAGTTAGACTACTCACACATCACTCCGGAGGCGGCCATGGTGATGAAGAAGGCCTCTGGCAGGGTGCTGGGAAGAGCTTCTGGAGCCTCCCGATCTCGCATCGACGACGGCGGTGGCTTGCAGTATGTTTCGAGGAAAATTGATCGGGTGTTTAGGTTTTTCCCATCGAGGGGAATATATAGGCGGAAGGGCGGCGGCAGGAGGTGGACCAGACGGTCTCACCCCCTGGTGGCGCGGCCAGGGCCTGGGCCGCACCACCCTAGGGTGTGGCCGGCCTGTGGCCCCCCTCCGTCTCATCTTCGGTCTTCGTGAAGCTTCGGTAAAAATAGGAGGTTCGGCTTTTGTTTCATCCAATTCTGAGAATATTTCCTGTGTAGCTTTTCTGAAACACAAAAATAGCAGAAAACAGGGAACTGGCACTGTGGCATCTCGTTAGTAGGTTAGTTCTGGAAAATGCATAAAAATGCCACGAAGTGTAACAAAACACAAAGCAAATGGTGTATAAACAAGCATGGAGCATCAAAAATTATAGATACGTTTGAGACGTATCAAGCATCCCCAAGCTTAACTCATGCTCGTCCTCGAGTAGGTAAGTGATAACAAAAGAATAATTTTTGAGGTGACATGCACCATCACAATCTTGATCAATGATGTAAAGCATTGAGTGCTGGGATCAAAGTACTTAAAACATGGGCATAAGAGACATAATCTTGAGAATAAAAACTTAGCAACCATGCTATAACATGAAAAGTAACACAAACGAAAGATCATGAGCAATAAAACATTGAAAGTCAAGTGTGTGTTCAAATCATATAGGAAATACATAGTATAGTGGTTTTCAGCTTGTCCTTCATGGAATAGCAAAACATAAATGCATAGGACACCTTCAAGTTTAAGAGGGCGACTAGATACAAATAATTTAAGAACAAGCAAAACCATAATCATGAATCAATCAATGATAAACTTTGGGGCTATGCACATTAAACTCAGAATAGCAACTATGCTCTCTTAGACGGTGCATAAAGGTAGAAGGTGGAGACTCAACATAAAAGTAAAAGAAAGGCCCTTCGCAGAGGAAAGCAATGATTAAACATGTGTTAGAGCTTTTCATTTGTAAAACACAGAGAAAAAAATTGGTTTTGAGAGGTGGTTGTCTTTGTCAACGACTTGCAATGGGGTTCTTACTATCTTCCATACAAAGAAAGTTTTTGAGAGAGATGTTGGCACTTTGGTGCTCTTTTATAAAGCTTGGCACTCCTCCCCACTTTTCCTTTCACAAACCATGGCAAACTGATTCCATCGGGTGCCCACCAACTTTCACATACCATGGAGGAGTGCTTTTTTTCCTTTTTCTTCTTTTTGGAAATAAACAATATGGAAGATAGCAAATCCGACCACTACGTCCCCATGAGCTGAAAACAATGTCACAAAATGAGAAGTATTTTGAAGGTTTTTTGAAAGGTAGCACATGAAAATTTACTTGGAATGGCTTGAAAATACCATGCATAGGAATTTATAGTGGACACATTGGAATACTTGGTTTTTGGGAGTTGGATGCACGAGTAGAGCTCATACTCAATACAAAATGAAGGCTAGCAAAAGACTGGGAGCGACCAACTAAGAGAGCAATAACGTCATGCATAGCGACAAAACATCATTAACTGAAACATAAAGTGGTACCACAAGTCAAAAACCAAATGATCATAGAGGCTTATGGTGACTTTTTTGGAGTCAAACATGTTGTAAGCATGCGCCAAGTCAACCCAAATAAAGCATCAAAGGAGAAAACCACAATAACATGCTCCAATATAATAAAAACAACGCATGATTTTTTCAAAGGCTTGATGTCTACGCACGCGTCTGTTCTTGTAGACAGTGTTAGGCCTCCAAATGCAGAGGTTTGTAGAACAGCAGCAAGTTTCTCTTAAGTGGATCACCCAAGGTTTATCGAACTCAGGGAGGAAGAGGTCAAAGCTATCCCTCTCAAGCAACCCTACAATTACGATACAGAAAGTCTCTTGTGTCCCCAACACACCCAATACACTTGTCAGATGTATAGGTGCGCTAGTTCGGCGAAGAGATAGTGAAATACAAGTAGTTGTGATGATTATAAGTAGTAAATGCAATCTGTAATAAAAATAGCAGCAAGCAAACAAGTAACAAAACAGCAAGTAAACGGTGTGCAATGCTTGGAAACAAGGCCTAGGGATCATACTTTCACTAGTGGACACACTCCCAACAAATATAACATAATTGAACCAATAGATAACTTCTCTTCACTATAGTACTTTGAATTACTCTCCTATTGAATAACACTAATCATTGCATAGGGCTACGAAGCACTCCTCAAAGTTCATCAAGTACTTGACAAACACCACTCATAGAGATATCCAAATCAAATCACAATTCAAGATAGATATTATTGCAACTTAGACCAAGTACTAACACGGTGCACACACTGTCAACATTACACCATGAAAGGAGGAATAGATCACTTCAATACTATCATAGTGATAATTATTCTCATAATCCATAAGAGATCACAATCGTAGCCTGGACCAAGTACCACCATGATGCACGCACTGTCACCGTTACACCATGGCAGGAGGAATAGATTACTTTAATAACACACTAGAGTACACATAATGAAGAAGAGTAACATCTACTTATTCAACATGATACAAAGCTCACGATCACATAAAGATCACATCATGGGAAAGAGAGGTGAACCACATAGCTACCGGTAGAGCCCTCAGCCCCGGGGATGAACTACTCCCTCCTCATCATAGGAGACAGCAAGGTTGATGGAGATGGCAGTGAGGTCGATGGAGACGGCGGAGACGGCGATGGAGACCGATGGAGATGGCTCCGGGGGCACTTCCCCGTCCCGGCAGGGTGCCGGAACAGAGACTTCTGTCCCCCGAAATTCATCGGTGGCGGCGGCGGAGCTGCGGAAATGTTCTGGAAATTTCGCCGACTCCCCTAGGGTTTTCCATCCCGAGGCTTTATATAGGCGAAGGGGCGTCGTCAGGAGTGGCCCCAGGCCTCCTCACACCTAGGCGGCGCGGCCAGGGCCTGGGCCGCGCCGGCCTAGTGTGAGGCTGGCCTGTGGCCCCTCTCCTTCGCCTCTTCGGATCTCTGGAAGCTTCCGAGAAAAATAAGACTTCAGGAACTTGTTTCATTCAATTCCGAGAATATTTCCTGTGTAGATTTTCTGAAACACAAAAACAGCAGAAAATAGGGAACTGGCACTGTGGCATCTTGTCAATAGGTTAGTTCCGGAAATCGCATAAAAATGCCACGAAGTGTAACGAAACACAAGGCAAATGGTGTAAAAACAAGCATGGAGCATCAAAAATTATAGATACGTTTGAGACGTATCAGCATCCCCAAGCTTAACTCCTGCTCGTCCTCGAGTAGGTAAGTGATAACAAAAGAAATAATTTTTGAGGTGACATGCACCTACATAATCTGGATCATATATGTAAGCGTTGTGAGCTGGGATCATAAGAACTTAAAACATGGGCATGAAAGACATAATCTTGACTATAAACACTTAGCAATCATATTATAACATGAAAATGAACACAAACAAAAGATCATGAAAATGAAACAATGAAAGTCAAACATGTGTTCAAATCATAAGGAAAAACATACAAATGGTTTTCAGCTTGTCCTTCATGGAGAGCAAAACATAAATGCATAGGACACCTTCAAGTTTAAGAGGGCGACTAGATACAATTAATTTGAGAACAAGTGAAACCAACAATATGAATCAATCAATGAAAACTTTGGGACAATGCACATTATACTCAGAATGACAACTATGCTCTCTTAATGGTGCATAAAGGTAGAAGGTGGTGACTCAACATAAAAGTAAAAGAAAGGCCCTTCGCGGAGGGAAGCAGTGATTAAACATGTGCTAGAGCTTTTCATTTGTAAAACAGAGAGATAAAACTTGAGTTTTGAGAGGTGGTTGCTTTTGTCAACGACTAGCAATGGGGTTCTTACTATCTTCCATACAAAAATGAAGCAAGTTTTTGAGAGAGAGATTGGCACTTTTGTGCTCTTTTCATAAACTTGGCACTCCTCCCCACCTTTTTTCCTTTCTCAAACCATGGCTAACCGATTCGATCGGGTGCCCACCAACATTCACATTCCATGGAGGAGTGCCTTTTTTCTTTCTTTTTTCTCTTTTTTTTTATTTTTGGAATAAGCAATATGGAAGATAGCAAATCCGACCACTACGTCCCCATGAGCTGAAAACAGTGTCACAAAACGTGAAGTATTTTGAAGGTTTTTTCAAAGGTAGCACATGAAAATTTACTTTGGAATGGCTTGCAAATACCATGCATAGGAATTTATAGTGGACACAATGGCAAACTTGGTTTTTGGGAGTTGGATGCACGAGTAGAGCTCATACTCAGTACAAAATGAGGGCTAGCAAAAGACTGGGAGCGACCAACTAAGAGAGCAATAATGGCCATAATCATGCAAAGCGACAAAGCGACATTAAAAGAAGCATAAGATGGATTCAAAAGTCAAAAACTAAATGATCATAGAGGCTATTGGCGACTTTGTAAGAGTCTAACATGTGTGAGCATGTGCCAAGTCAACCCAAATAAAGCATCAAAGGAGAAAACCAAATAAATGCTTCCATATAATAAAAACAATGCATGTTTTTTTCAAAGGCTCATTAAGCAATCTCAGTTATTTGAGACAAGTCATGCTACAGCAAAAATCACTAAGCATACTATCAAAACGACATCAAGCATGACATGCAAAAGTCTAAGCCGCAGTCTAAACAAGCTCCTTTTTGTACCACTTTTTTGCATGAAACTTTTTCTCTTTTCCAACACCATTCAAATATTTTTGAGGAAACTCTTTTGAGGAAAACCAATATGTACCAGAGGTCCAAATACACCTTGATGCAAAGATAAAACAAGATCTGAACAAAAATCAAGGCAAAAAATGCAAGCTAAACGCAGTAGCAGAAAAAGAGAACACTTGTTGAACAATAAGAGTGAAAACTAGAGTGTTCTTGGCAATGAAAAGCGAGTTCATCTCCTCCAAAAGAAACATGATGTGATCTAACCATTTATTACAGAAAACTAAACTAAACTAATACTGAAAACTAAAACAACTGGCGCTCCAAGAAAAATGCATAATGCATGAAGCAATAAAAATATAGTGTCTTGAAAGGTGACCTGATTTTTGCCGATGAAGAAGGGGTGCCTCGGGGGCATCTCCAAGCTTTGACGCTTGTACTTCTTGGATATTTCTTGGGGTGATGCATGGGCATCCCCAAGCTTGACCTTTTGTCCATTCTTCAACTCATCTCATCATTCTCCGATCCCTACACTTGAAAACTTCCTTCATACAAAACTAAACACAATTCTATTAGCAACATTAGTGTAAGCATAACATTGAATCAACCCTTTTTGCTTCAGGTTTCAACCTAAAACCACCACATATTAAGTATATACTACTTTAGCAACTTCCCCAAAAGTTTCGTGATCAAAAGAACTCAAAAAGAAAGCGATAAAGCGGCAAATACAAATATTGGCAGAAATCTGTCAAAACAGAACAGCGGACAAAGGTCGAATTTTTAGAGGGTTTTCTGTTGCTCAAATCAAAAAGTGTTAAACTAATGAAAGTTTGGGTATAACCTGGGACATATGCACAAGAAATCAAAGGTCCAAAAGATATACAGAGAATTTATACGAATTTTTACGGTGCAGCACCGAAAACTGTTTCAGGACAGCAACATCCCCAAATCTTACCTCACTCAAATTAGAGGCTTCTCTTGGCACAACAACAAAATAAAAAGGATAAGGAGCGGTTATTACAGTAGTAATAACTTCCAAGACTCAAATAAAAGAAAAAGTACTGAAAAATAAACAATGGGTTATCTCCCAAGAGTGCCTTTCTTTAACGCCTTTGAGCTAGGCGCAGTAATTTGCAAAGATGCTCATGTGGGCGCCATATAAGAGCTTGAGGCAAAGGCGCCATATAGGAACTTAAAGCAATAGAGAGCATCAAAAAGCAGATATGAAAGATATTTAAATCTAAACCACTTCCTATGCATAGGTGAAAGGACACAGATGTCGCCTAGAGGGGGGGTGAATAGGCGATTAAAACTTTTACGAAAGGCTTGTACAAATGCGGAAATAAACTAATGTTTAATTTGACAAGCTTACAAAACCTAATAAACTAGGCTCACCTATGTGTACCAACAACTTATGTTAAGCAAGACAAGTAGCAAGGTATATAACTTCAAGCACGATGGCTATCACAAATGAAGTGCATAAGTAGTGGAGCTCGGATAAGAGTTACCGAGGCACGAAGGAGACGAAGATGTATCCCGAAGTTCACTTCCAAAGGAAGCTAGTCTCCGTTGGAGAGGTGTGGCGGCTTAATGCACTCCGAATGCCACAAAGGCCTCACCTTGAGATGTGGTAGCACAATGCTCACCAAATGCCACAAAGGCTCACCTCAAGATGCGGAGGCACGCTACACACCAAACGCCACAAAGGCTCACCTTATTCTCCTCGCGCCCTCGCACAAAGCAAGATGCCACGATCCACTATGGAACACTTGAGGGCGGTCACCGAACCCGTACAAGCTTGGGGCAATCTCCACAACTTAATTGGAGGCTCCCAAGAATTGCCACAAAGGCACCACAAAGGTTGGGGAATCTCCACAACTTAATTGGAGGCCCCAAGTATATGCCACAAAGGCCACTAAGCCGTCTAGGGTTCCAAGAACCCAAGAGTAATAAGCTCACAACTTCCACTTACCGAATCTCCGAGGAGAACTCAAACCGATGCACCAAATGCAATGGCAAGAGCACACAAAGTGCTCAAATCCTTCTTACTCAAATCCTACCAAAGCAACTAATGCTATGGAGAGATATAAGAGGAAGAACAAAGGAAATCAACAAATGAACTCCAAGATCTAGATCCCAATGGTTCCCCTCACTTAGAGGAGATTTTGATTGGTGGAAAGATAGATCTAGATCTCCTCTCTCTTTTCCCTCAAGAAGATGCAAGAATCATTGGAGGGATTGAGAGATAGAGCAAAGCTTCAAGGTCAACAATGGAGGAGAGATAGAATAGGAAGCCAACCAGCCCAAGGAGGAAGAAGGGGGCCTTTTATAGGTCCCCCACGAAAACTAGCCGTTGCTGGGCACTAGGGCCGGAGTCTCCGGCCTAGAGGACCGGAGTCTCCGCCCTAAGTGACTCCAGGGCCGGAGTCTCCGCCCCTGGGCCGGAGTCTCCGGTGCCCCGGGGTCATTCGGGGGCCTCAGGACGGACTAAGCAGGTGCCAGGCCGGAGTTGGGCCGGAGACTTTGCGTCTCGGGCCGGAGACTCCGGCCACCAAAAACTGGCAGAAACACCAACACGAAAACGACCATAACTTGAGCATCCGGACTCCGTTTTTGATGATCTTGGGCTCGTTGGAATCACAACAACGAGCTCTACAAGTATATGCATAGAAACATCATAGTCCAACAAGGGAGGATAAAACCAAATGATGAGAGGTTTGACCTCTCTTCAAAGTCGAACCGGTAAAACCTCCAAACACCAAAAACACAATGAGTGTTTCATGCAAAATCCCTTTTTGATGAGTTAGAGCTTGTCATGGAATTAACCACAAGCTCTAAAACCTCACATGGATAAAAGCCAAATAAGAACCAAGAAAGATGATGGCAAATATGCAAAGGTTTGAGCTCTCTTCGAACGATGCGGTTAAGTTACTCACTCGAGAGCCCCTCTTGATAGTACGGCTACCAATCCTATAACCCGGTCTCCAAACTAACACAAGAGACCGGTAAGAAGGAAACCCTATCAAGAACATACCTTTTCCTTGTGCATTCAACTTGAGCTAGATTATGACCATCTTGTCTTCCTCAAGTTGGAACACCTTTCTTGATCTTGATTGCTTGGTGAAGTCTTGCGAATTGCTCCCCCATAAATCAATATGGGAAAGACTCTCTTAGGAATATCTTCACATAGACATTACCACCAAATAGAATACATGCATCAAGCATATAATCTCCTTGAGATGGCATATCTTGAACTTGACTTATCATCCATGAAGATGATCACCACTTAATAATATCCTAGCCTTGTATCCTTCCTTCTTCCTTCATGATGATGATGTCTTGAAGGTAAACACAAATGTCCACTCAATTATATTCTTCAAGACATAGTTGCAATAAGCTCAATTCTCATATGACCATTCTTCCGATATTTCCTTGAATAACACATTGGTCATCACTTAAAGTTCTTCATCACTTTGACTTGATCAACCTTGTATCCTTCCTTCTTCCTTCATGATGATGATGTCTTGAAGGTAAACACAAATGTCCACTCAATTATATTCTTCAAGACATAGTTGCAATAAGCTCAATTCTCATATGACCATTCTTTCGATATTTCCTTGAATAACACAATGGTCATCACTTAAAGTTCTTCATTTGATCCTTCTTACAACCTTGAAGCCAACATATGGTTCAAGCATTGTCTATGGACATGTCCTACAAATATAACTCAATGCAAACATTAGTCCATAGAGATTGTCATTAATTACCAAAACCACACATGGGGGCTCCATGCTCTTTCAATCTCCCCCATTTTGGTAATTGATGACAATCTCTTTAAGAGGGTTTATATAATGAATTTAAAGAACCAAAATGGTTGCACTAACATCAAATACTACAAAAGTATGTGATGTTAGTAAAACCACCATATATAGAGCAAACTCCCCCACAATCTATGCACGTGTGAATGATCTTGATTTCATTGGATATATTGCCAACCAAGGTTGTTGGTGGAGTTTCCTCTATATACTCAACCATGCAAAGCATGAAAGGCAAATGCTTAAGAACAAAACCAAAGCATAAAACCCAATTCCCTTTAAACCCTCGAAACTTCTCCCCCATTGGCACCAATTGCCGAAATGGGCAGAAAAACTTAGAAGGCCAATATAGTGAGAGTTCCTCCATAATGTGTGCATAAACCAAAAGTATAATTGAAAAAATATGCACATATCCAAATATGAAAACTCGGAGGAAATCAACCTATATTGAGGATCAAAGATTGCAAATAAAATAAGATCACATGGTGGATAAACTTCAACAAATGAAGAGAGCAATCAATCGATCCAAAGAACAAATCGAATAAAGATATTATGATAAGACCAAAAGGGTGCTCTAAATAATATGAGGAAGCTCCCCAAGGTTTGTGCACAAAATATTCTATTTGAATTAAAGTATGAGGTGCATAAACATGGAATCATCACTCCCTCAATATTATTCAAAACAAAATGATACCAAGTGAAGTCAATTACTATGATAACCGCAAAATGGTGCTTTAAATGAAATGAGGAAGCTCCCCAAGGTACGTGCAAAAAAATGGAATGTTTGCATTTGAATACAATTTGCACAACATGGAATCCTCACTCCCTCAATAACATTTAAAACGCAACCATTTGCAAGAGATCATAGAGAAGAAATTAAGCTTAACACTTGCATCAAACAAATGGTTGAGTAACAAGCAAGGGACAACATATTAAAAGGCTCAACCAAAGGAATGTGAGATATGAATGACAAAGCATATTATAAGACTAATACAAGGATAAGCATAGAGCATCCACATAGTCTTCAATGAATGAAATTGCTTAGCATTCCATCCCAACACATAAGGTTCAAATAAGATATCAAATAAGGAGATATCATCTCTCATGTGTATAGTTTCTAAGTAGACAACATCACAAAGATAATTATCACAAAGAAATATGTACACACGAAATAGATACTAAGAATAGAACATGATATCCAAAATGAAGTCATGCAATATACCAATGAGAATTTTGCTTTTAAAGCACGGCCAAAGGCTCAAATTTTCTTATTGTATATTGATGAACTTCAACCACAAACAAGTCAAAGACATCACAAATATCAACAAGGGAAAGAAGATAGTTGGGATGCTTTGAGAAAAGCAACAAGTATCACAAAGATGAATACCAAAAGAAAGTAATAAATTTACACTTTCAACCATATTGCACAAGTGAGAACTTGAGGAATTGATATGCAATAAAATTGCTAAATTGACATATATGGGATAGGAGAATCATGAGCATGATTTTATATGTTCCCAATAATATGCACTCATCTCAAATTACTCACAATTGCAATAAAGAGGTTTCATTAAGACCTTTGCAAGAAGCACAACATTTGCAAATAATGATTTTCCATGCCATGAAACAACCTACACAAGGTTGGATACTAGAAAAGTATGCATGATAAGATACTTGTTACCGAGATATTAAAGGTAGGATGTAGTAGATAGGAGTTCTTCAATAATCCTAGCTTGCCTCAAATTATCATTTAGTCACCACTTCATCCTTATTATTGAGACAAGCACCAATATATCTTCATGTACCTAAAACAAAGTTCAAGTACAAGATGGTCCCCAAAACTCATTGGGTCCAAAGTAGTTAGAGAAACTACAATATATAGGACAAACTCCACATAAATATGTGCATACAGATATGAACTTGAATTTCATGCACAACTTAGCCAATTTAGGATTTGATAGAGTTTTGCCTATATATTGGATCAACGAAAGCAAAGCATGCCATAAATTATACATTTAGTAAGAATGCATGCACAACACTTTCAAGAGCCAAAGCGAGATACAATTTGAACAAAGCACCAAGAAGACCAAGAAGTCACACGAAATTGTGAGGCCACAAAAGGTTGTCCAAATTATATCAAAGAATCAAATCAACACAAGATTGACTCCAAAGTTCAACTAGTGAACTAAGCAAAAGCCAATGAGCATAAAGGATAACTAAGACACACATGCTCAAAGACATATCTCATTTTAAGAGTGAAAAACAAATTACAAGGAATGAGATAAGCAACTCCCAAAGAGAGCAAGGTTCCAACAACAAACCAAACTCTCCACACTTTTTATGATGGCACACTAAGTACCAAAAAGAAAAGATTTTACTTCCAACAATAATCAAAACCAATTGAAATAAGCACAAGAGTGTGTTATAACAAATATAGGAGAGCTCCCCCAAGATTAGTGCATTATTTATGATTTTGCATTTGAATACAAAATGCACACAAATGGGATCATCACATCTACCTACATAGAAATAACACAAAATAAATTTAACAAAATCAAATGGAATCACAAGAGTCAAGAAAGACAATGGGAGTTAAAGAAAATACATTTCTTGGCGAGAGATAAGGCAATTAAAAGCAATAGCCAAAGTGAAGATGATCAATATAAAAAATACCACATGATAGATTACCAATTTTCCAAGGAGAAGAGGTATATGGAGTTATTTCCGGTGGTAGTTTACACATGAATCCAAGATCATCTTCACAAAAAATGAGCATATGAAAAGTATAAGAATTAAGCACCATGCCAAACAAAGATATTCTTGATAGATTCAAATAGTTAAACAATCATGCAAAGCAATGATTAGGATAGCTTGAAGCAAATGGTTTTCCAACTTTGATGTAGTATTCCACATTTTAGGAAAACCCTATCAAGAAAGTATCTCACAAACAAGATCCAAAACAAGAGCAATAAACAATTTGGCAAATTGGAACTTGTTCGAGAAAACATGCCACATAGAAGCAAGATAATTTACAATATCAACACTATGTGACACAACCTCAAATATACACATTTCATGGATTTGTAATATGCGCAAAGCACAATACTCCCCCATAATGTGATAAAACCAATTTTCAAATAAGTTGTTAAAGTCAATTTCCATAGGGCTCGGAAATTCCAAGGGGGGCCGGAGTCTCCGGGGTAGAACCACCGGAGTCTCCAAACCTAGAAAATTAAACTTTACCAACAAGAGGCAAATAGAATCCAACAAGATGATTAATGGACATTATAGAATTTGAATTTCTCATGAAAATGACATACCACATAGAGACTAGATAATCTTTAAATATCAACACTAAGTGGTATTCCTCATGTACACACATTTTTAGGATTGTGAAGTGCCAAAGCATATCACTCCCCCAAAATGGGATGGTCCATTAATCACTCCCAAGAGCCAAGAAGATAGATCAAGATGCAATAGGCTCAATAGTAACAACCGTACATGGTGTGCAACCAACAAGCACATAATTGATTACTCAAAATAAAGCAAGTGGGGAGCACAACATATACAAACACATGCAAGATACAAAACCAAACACATGCAAAGGGGCGAGTAACTTTCAATGTAGATAAGTTGAATACATGTTACCGCAAGGAGGAACAATGGATATATGATAGAAATAAGATAATCCATTGACTTGACTTGAGACAATATAATTAATGAAGATCCCTTAATTCTTCATGATATAGCCAAGTCTCCAATGCCCTCCATTAGACACCTATTGATCAAGTTTTGGCTTGTTGGTCCCCAACCAAGTTGGGTCCTAAGAGGTTAGTCACAATAGGTTTGGCAACCCAAATGGTTCTTTTCTTGACACCACTTTGAGTACCAACAAATTTGGCAAACACATTTCCAACCTTATCCTTGCAAAGTGAATAAGCATCATTGATTATGATAGGGTTGGATGAGTTACCAATAGAGCAAGTAGAAGAAAGGTGACCCTTCTCACGGCATATGTAGCAAGATCTTATCTTTCCTTTCTTCTCATTTGATTTCTCCACAATGGGAGCATTGGGTTGATTCTTCTTAGGAGGAAGCTTTTCTTCATCTTGAGGAAGGACTTGAGTTTGAGCTTGAGGCCGCTTCCCTTGTTGCTTCTCACTTAGATGCTTCTTCTTCAATGGGCAAGACCTAACATGATGCCCTTCAATTTTGCACTTGAAGCAAACAATCTTAGCCGGATCCTTGACTTTCTCTTGGCCCTTCTTCTTCTTGAAGAGTTTGGACTTCTTCTTATTGTTGGAGATAAATCCAAGTCCACTCTTGTCATTGGGGAATTTTTGTGCACTCAACATCTTGTCAAGTTTGGACTTCCCTTCATGACTTTTTACCAAGTCTTTCTTCAACAAAGTGACTTGGGCCTCGAGCTCTTTAATTTCCTCTACATGGTTAGTTACAATACAAGAACTAGAGGAAGTAGAAGCTATATTGTTAGAGCAACAAGGCAAGGAGAGTAATTCATCACAAGATGTAGCAATAGTATGAGTGGATGAATTACGAGGACTAGCACATGGCAATATAGCTTTTTGGGAAGTAGTGCTAGTGACCACATGAGGTTCACAAGATGTTACCTTTGTAGACATATCCTCATAAGCTAACTTTAGGCGAGCATGGGACACTCGAAGATCCTCATTAGAGCTAGATAGCTTTTCATGATTTTCTTCCAATATCCCATACTTGCTAGTTAGCAACTCAAGTTGAGCCCTTAGCTCAACATTCTCCTTCAAGATAGATGCTTCACAAGAATTAGAGTTAGTAGCACAAGCATCATGATTAACCGAAAGAGGAGAAGGCAACTTGGAACACTCTTTTAAATAAGAAGCTTTTAGTTGCTCATGTGACTCGGTGAGTTTGGTGAGCACACTCTCAATGTCCCTAGATCCATTTTTGAGGTGCTCAACATCCTCAAGAAGTTTAGCATTAACAAAAACAAGCTTATCATTTTTTAATTTTAAATCATTTGCCACCTCAAGAGCTCTATCATTGGAGCTTTGTTCTTTTAAAAGAGTCTCTTTAAAATCATTGGCAAGACTATGAAGATTCTCAATAGTTGCTTCTTGCTCTTCATCATGAGATTGAAGCTCATCAATAATTTTCTGGCTCTCAATAGCAGCAACCAAAATATCAACAAAGTTAGAGCAAGCAATTTTGTTCTTCTTACCAATAGCAAGAAAGACTATTTCTCCCTTCTTTTTTAAAGAGGCAACATAATCATCCTCTTCTTCATGATCACTAGATATAGTGGGTTCCAAAGAAGGAGTTACCTTTGAATCCCTAGCCATAAGACATATGTGGGAACCGAGAGATGATGATGAGGATGAATTACTTGAAGCTCCAATCAAAATTTTGTCTTGGCCAATAGAATCTCCGGTTTCCTCTAAATTGTTAGCCACACAAAGACTAGAGGAAATAGAGGCATTTTTATCATGGCCACTAGACAGAGCAAGCATATCATCATGAGATTTATTTAAGCAACTTACACATGATATGCAAGGACTAACACAAGCATATAAAGCATTTATGGTGCTAGAAGTGTTTAAGTCCAAAGATGAAGCATTGCAATGAGATAGAGATGAAGGATCATCAAAAGTAAGCATACTATCACCATTGCAAGTTTCATCACCACTCACCATATCATTACCTTGTGTCTTGCCACACTTTGGTGAAGTGGATGAAAGTTCATCACGGCCGGAAGTGGAAGGAATACAATCATCCCCAATAATCTTGGACAAACTATATTTTTCTTGAAGCTTTGTCCATATCTCATGAGCGCTCCGAAAAGGTGTGAAGGAGAAGGTAACTACATCGCTCAAAGCATTAACAATCACATGAGAAGCTTGAGCATTGAGATACAAGTTTTTCTTATCCTCTAAAGATAGATTTTGAGTATCCTTTGGAGGAGAAAAACCCGCATCTACAATTTGCTCCATAGATGGGTCCATGACCCGAAAATAATTAAGCATGTGAATTTTCCAAGTATCATAATTTGTGCCATCGAATATAAAAGTGTCATTGTGCACTAATCCCCTAGCCGACATCTTTGCTCTCAAGGCGGTGAAGCCTAAATTGAGAGACCTAGCTCTGATACCAATTGAAAGGACACAGATGTCGCCTAGAGGGGGGGTGAATAGGCGATTAAAACTTTTACGAAAGGCTTGTACAAATGCGGAAATAAACTAATGTTTAATTTGACAAGCTTACAAAACCTAATAAACTAGGCTCACCTATGTGTACCAACAACTTATGTTAAGCAAGACAAGTAGCAAGGTATATAACTTCAAGCACGATGGCTATCACAAATGAAGTGCATAAGTAGTGGAGCTCGGATAAGAGTTACCGAGGCACGAAGGAGACGAAGATGTATCCCGAAGTTCACTTCCAAAGGAAGCTAGTCTCCGTTGGAGAGGTGTGGCGGCTTAATGCACTCCGAACGCCACAAAGGCCTCACCTTGAGATGTGGTAGCACAATGCTCACCAAATGCCACAAAGGCTCACCTCAAGATGCGGAGGCACGCTACACACCAAACGCCACAAAGGCTCACCTTATTCTCCTCGCGCCCTCGCACAAAGCAAGATGCCACGATCCACTATGGAACACTTGAGGGCGGTCACCGAACCCGTACAAGCTTGGGGCAATCTCCACAACTTAATTGGAGGCTCCCAAGAATTGCCACAAAGGCACCACAAAGGTTGGGGAATCTCCACAACTTAATTGGAGGCCCCAAGTATATGCCACAAAGGCCACTAAGCCGTCTAGGGTTCCAAGAACCCAAGAGTAATAAGCTCACAACTTCCACTTACCGAATCTCCGAGGAGAACTCAAACCGATGCACCAAATGCAATGGCAAGAGCACACAAAGTGCTCAAATCCTTCTTACTCAAATCCTACCAAAGCAACTAATGCTATGGAGAGATATAAGAGGAAGAACAAAGGAAATCAACAAATGAACTCCAAGATCTAGATCCCAATGGTTCCCCTCACTTAGAGGAGATTTTGATTGGTGGAAAGATAGATCTAGATCTCCTCTCTCTTTTCCCTCAAGAAGATGCAAGAATCATTGGAGGGATTGAGAGATAGAGCAAAGCTTCAAGGTCAACAATGGAGGAGAGATAGAATAGGAAGCCAACCAGCCCAAGGAGGAAGAAGGGGGCCTTTTATAGGTCCCCCACGAAAACTAGCCGTTGCTGGGCACTAGGGCCGGAGTCTCCGGCCTAGAGGACCGGAGTCTCCGCCCTAAGTGACTCCAGGGCCGGAGTCTCCGCCCCTGGGCCGGAGTCTCCGGTGCCCCGGGGTCATTCGGGGGCCTCAGGACGGACTAAGCAGGTGCCAGGCCGGAGTTGGGCCGGAGACTTTGCGTCTCGGGCCGGAGACTCCGGCCACCAAAAACTGGCAGAAACACCAACACGAAAACGACCATAACTTGAGCATCCGGACTCCGTTTTTGATGATCTTGGGCTCGTTGGAATCACAACAACGAGCTCTACAAGTATATGCATAGAAACATCATAGTCCAACAAGGGAGGATAAAACCAAATGATGAGAGGTTTGACCTCTCTTCAAAGTCGAACCGGTAAAACCTCCAAACACCAAAAACACAATGAGTGTTTCATGCAAAATCCCTTTTTGATGAGTTAGAGCTTGTCATGGAATTAACCACAAGCTCTAAAACCTCACATGGATAAAAGCCAAATAAGAACCAAGAAAGATGATGGCAAATATGCAAAGGTTTGAGCTCTCTTCGAACGATGCGGTTAAGTTACTCACTCGAGAGCCCCTCTTGATAGTACGGCTACCAATCCTATAACCCGGTCTCCAAACTAACACAAGAGACCGGTAAGAAGGAAACCCTATCAAGAACATACCTTTTCCTTGTGCATTCAACTTGAGCTAGATTATGACCATCTTGTCTTCCTCAAGTTGGAACACCTTTCTTGATCTTGATTGCTTGGTGAAGTCTTGCGAATTGCTCCCCCATAAATCAATATGGGAAAGACTCTCTTAGGAATATCTTCACATAGACATTACCACCAAATAGAATACATGCATCAAGCATATAATCTCCTTGAGATGGCATATCTTGAACTTGACTTATCATCCATGAAGATGATCACCACTTAATAATATCCTAGCCTTGTATCCTTCCTTCTTCCTTCATGATGATGATGTCTTGAAGGTAAACACAAATGTCCACTCAATTATATTCTTCAAGACATAGTTGCAATAAGCTCAATTCTCATATGACCATTCTTCCGATATTTCCTTGAATAACACATTGGTCATCACTTAAAGTTCTTCATCACTTTGACTTGATCAACCTTGTATCCTTCCTTCTTCCTTCATGATGATGATGTCTTGAAGGTAAACACAAATGTCCACTCAATTATATTCTTCAAGACATAGTTGCAATAAGCTCAATTCTCATATGACCATTCTTTCGATATTTCCTTGAATAACACAATGGTCATCACTTAAAGTTCTTCATTTGATCCTTCTTACAACCTTGAAGCCAACATATGGTTCAAGCATTGTCTATGGACATGTCCTACAAATATAACTCAATGCAAACATTAGTCCATAGAGATTGTCATTAATTACCAAAACCACACATGGGGGCTCCATGCTCTTTCAATAGGAATCTTGTAAGAAAATAAATCAACGAGGCACATAGTAGCAAGCATGGATAGATAAAACAAGTGCCACTTCAAGATTTGCAACATAAAGAGGGGAAACTTAATATTATTGAGATCCATCAAACCATGTTTCCCTCTCTCATAATAACTTTCAGTAGCATCATGAATAGAACTAACAATATAACTATCACATAAAGCATCCCTATCATGAGCCACATGCATAAAAGAATTAATACTCACCACAGGAACAATAGTAGTAGGAGCAAATTCAATAGAATAATTATTCTCATCACCATAATCATCATAAATAGGAGGCATATTGTAATCATAACTAATTTTCTCGTCAAAAGTAGGTGAACTGAAAATATTATACTCATCATCATAGCCATCATAAACTAGAGGTTTAGTATCATCGCAAGCTAAAGAACAGCTATTTCGCAAAGCATATTCTTCAAACATATCATCATAAGAAGGAACATCACATATGGGAGATAAAATATCATCAGAGCAAATTTTCTTCACTAAAGCTGGGGAACTAAAAATATCATGCTTAACAAAACCAGCTTCCCCAAGCTTAGACTTTTCTATAGCATTAGCAATAACGGTGTTCAAAGCATTCATACTAACAACACTATTAGCATGCAAATTAAGCTCCAAAGGTTTTTCAATTTTCTCTTCAAACACTTCATATCTAAACTCAGGAAAAAGACAACAGAACTCTTTGTTTTCCATTAAGCCTAACTAGTGAAAATAAAAACAAGAAACAAAAGATGTAATTGCAGAATCTAAAGGAAATAACTTCGAGCACTCACCAGCAACTAAAAGACTTAGTAGCCAAAGGATGTGAGTACCTTTTACCTTACCTCCCCGGCAACGGCGCCAGAAAAGAGCTTGATGTCTACGCACGCGTCTGTTCTTATAGACAGTGTTGGGCCTCCAAGTGCAGAGGTTTGTAGAACAGCAGCAAGTTTCTCTTAAGTGGATCACCCAAGGTTTATCGAACTCAGGGAGGAAGAGGTCAAAGCTATCCCTCTCAAGCAACCCTCCAATTACGATACAGAAAGTCTCTTGTGTCCCCAACACACCCAATACTCTTGTCAGATGTATAGGTGCACTAGTTCGGCGAAGAGATAGTGAAATACAAGTAGTTGTGATGATTATAAGTAGTAAATGCAATCTGGAATAAAAATGGCAGCAAGCAAACAAGTAACAAAACAGCAAGTAAATGGTGTGCAATGCTTGGAAACAAGGCCTAGGGATCATACTTTCACTAGTGGACACACTCCCAACAAATATAACATAATTGAACCAATAGATAACTTCTCTTCACTATAGTACTCTGAATTACTCTCCTATTGAATAACACTAATCATTGCGTAGGGCTACGAAGCACTCCTCAAAGTTCATCAAGTACTTGACAAACACCACTCATAGAGATATCCAAATCAAATCACAATTCAAGATAGATATTATTGCAACTTAGACCAAGTACTAACACGGTGCACACACTGTCAACATTACACCATGAAAGGAGGAATAGATCACTTCAATACTATCATAGTGATAATTATTCTCATAATCCATAAGAGATCACAATCGTAGCCTAGACCAAGTACCACCATGATGCACGCACTGTCACCGTTACACCATGGCAGGAGGAATAGATTACTTTAATAACACACTAGAGTACACATAATGAAGAAGAGTAACATCTACTTATTCAACATGATACAAAGCTCATGATCACATAAAGATCACATCATGGGAAAGAGAGGTGAACCACATAGCTACCGGTAGATCCCTCAGCCCCGGGGATGAACTACTCCCTCCTCGTCATAGGAGATAGCAAGGTTGATGGAGATGGCAGTGAGGTCGATGGAGACGGCGGAGACGGCGATGGAGACCGATGGAGATGGCTCCGGGGGCACTTCCCCATCCTGGCAGGGTGCCGGAACAGAGACTTCTGTCCCCCGAAATTCGTCGGTGGCGGCGGCGGAGCTGTGGAACTATTCTGGAAATTTCGCCGACTCCCCTAGGGTTTTCTGTCCCGAGGCTTTATATAGGCGAAGGGCGTCGTCAGGAGTGGCCCCAGGCCTCTTCACACCTAGGCGGCGTGGCCAGGGCCTGGGCCGCGCCGGCCTAGTGTGAGGCTGGCCTGTGGCCCCTCTCCTTCACCTCTTCGGATCTCTGGAAGCTTCCGGGAAAAATAAGACTTCAGGAACTTGTTTCGTCCAATTCTGAGAATATTTCCTGTGTAGCTTTTCTGAGACACAAAAACAGCAGAAAATAGGGAACTGGCACTGTGGCATCTTGTCAATAGGTTAGTTCCGGAAATTGCATAAAAACGCCACGAAGTGTAACGAAACACAAGGCAAATGGTGTAAAAACAAGCATGGAGCATCAAAAATTATAGATACGTTTGAGACGTATCAAGGCTCATTAAGCAATCTCAGTCATTTGAGACAAGTCATGCTACAGCAAAAACTACTAAGCATACTATCAAAACAACATCAAGCATGACATGCAAAAGTCTAAGCCGCGGTCTAAACAAGCTCCCATTTGTACCACTATAGGTATGAATTTTTTTTTCTCTTTTCCAACACCATTCAAACCTTTTTGAAACAACTCTTTTGATGAAAACCAACATAGACCAGAGGTCTAAATACACCTTGATGCGAAGATATAACAAGATCTGAATAAAAATCAAGGCAAAACATGAAAGCTAAATGCAGTACTAGAAAAAGAGAACACTTGTTGAACGATAAGAGTGAAAACTAGAGTGTTCTTGGCAATGAAAAATGAAGCATGTCTTCTCCAAAAGAAATTTGTTGGGGTCCAACCATTTATTGCAGCAAACAAAACAAAAGAAAACTGAAAGCAAAAGTAAAGACGCTCCAAGAAAAACACATAGAATATGAAGCAATAAAAATATAGTATGTTGAAAGGTGACCTAATTTTTGCCGATGAAGAAGGGGTGCCTCGGGGCATCCCCAAGCTTTGACGCTTGTACCTCTTGGATATTTCTTGGGGTGACATGGGCATCCCCAAGCTTGAGCTTTTTTCCATACTTCATCTCATCTCATCACTCTCCATTCCCTACACTTGAAAACTTCCTTCATACAAAACTTCACACAATTCTATTAGCAACATTAGCATAAACATGATAGTAAATCTCCCCTTTTTGTTCAGTTTCAAACTCAAATATACCAACCATTAAAGCATAAGCTACTGTAGCAACTTTCTCAAAAGTTTTGTGATCAAAAGAACTCAAAAAGAAAGCGATCGAGAGGCAAACAAAAATAGTGGCAGAATCTGTCAAAACAGAACAGCTGACAAAGATCGATTTTTTCGAGGATCTTCTGTTGCTCAAATTGAAAAGTGCAAAACTAATGAAAGTTTTGATATAACATGGGGCATATGCACAAGAAATTTCAGATCAAAAAGATATTCTGAGAATTTTCACGAATTTTTATGTTGCAGCGCAGAAATCTTTTTCAGGATAGCAACTTCCCCAAATCTTACCTCCCTCAAATTAGAGGTTCTTCTTGGCACAAAAATGAAATAAAAATGATAAGGAGAGGTCATTACAGTAGTAATAACTTCCAAGACTCAAATAAAAGAAAAATTACTGAAAAGAAAACGTTGGGTTATCTCCCAAGAGTGCTTTTCTTTAACGCCTTTGAGCTAGGCACAGAAAGTGCAAATCAAGTAATATCAAATGAGGCATTAAGATCAATTGTAGAAGTCTTCTAAACAATAAATTGTAGTGTATCCAAATGAGTTTTTGAAGATCCCTTGTGAACAATCGGGTTTACTACTTTCATCAAAAGGGTTTTCAGGACAAATCCAATCAAAATTCTTTTCCAAAGCTTCATGCAATCCTACAAGTTTGCAAGGTATTGGTACTTTGATGTCTTCTTTGGTTGTACCAACAACATTAACACGTGAGCCAAGCATATTAAAATGCTCAAAAACTTTTCTAGCTTCAATAACAACATCTCTAAATTCTCAATGCAAAGTCTCCAAAATAAAATCTTTCTTTTCGGAGTCTTCGATATCATGAAGCTTAAGAAACATTTGTTGCATAAAAGGATTAAGGTTAACAAACCTAGCCTCCAACATGTGAACTAAATAAGCAGCAGCAACTTCATAACTAGGAGCAAGCTCAGCTAAAGATCTATCCTCAACATCTTTATGCATACTAACATGATTAAAGAACTCCTTGATGTTGTCTTTCCCAATTATAGAACCACTACCTATTGTAAGGTCCTCCAAAGCATACTTAGGAAACAACATAATGAACTAAAAGTAAAAGTAACGGAATGCAAACTATCAAAGAAACGATTTTTTTGTATTTTTGATAAAACGATGCAAGCAAAAGTAAAGTAAAGCAAAACAATAATAAAATAAAAGATTGGAAGTGAGAGACTCCCCTTGTAGAAATCTTCTTTCTCCCCGGCAACGGCGCCAGAAAAAAATGCTTGATGGCGTGTAGATAACACCCCGTTGGGAACCCCAAGAGGAAGGTATGATGAGCACAGCAGCAAGTCTTCCCTCAGTTGTGAAACCAAGGTTTATCGAACCAGTAGGAGAAAGCCAAACTTCAGAAGGATGATGCTCGCTAGCTTCGCGACAGCTCCGGACAATTTATATGGCGCCTCGTCCAGGGCTTAGCTTTGCACCAGCAGCAACGTGGAACCTGCACACAACACAACCAAGTACTTTGCCCCAACATACGATAAGGTTGTCAATCTCACCGGTTTGCTATAAACAAAGGATTAAGCGTATCGAGTGGTAAAAGGTAATAGTATGCGAGAATGTAAATAAGCGAGTAAAAGTAAACGGTAATAGCAATGTAAAGGAATTGGACCAGGGTCCACAGTTCACTAGTGGTGTTTCTCCATAAGATAAATAACAACATGCTGGGTAAACAAATTACAGTTGGGCAATTGATAGAATAAAGATAACGTACATATGTCATGAGGATCACTATGAGATTCACTCTAGGCATTATAACAAAATACATAGACTGTAATCCAACTGCATCTATGACTAATAATCCACCCTCTGGATGTCGTCCAAGCAATCATTGGGTATTAAGTTGCAAGCAACAGATTATCGCCTTAAGCAAAGTGCGTAATGTAAACAATGCAAATGTCCTTGAACACAAGAATGTTGTTTTCTCCCTAGTGGCAACAGCACATCTACAACCTTAGAGGTTTCTATCACTCCCCCATATTACTAGAGGCATGAACCCAACTATAGAGCATAAATACTCCCTCTTAGAGTTACTAGCATCTACTCGGCCAAGATATCTACTAGCAACGGAGAGCATGCAAGATCATAAACAACATAGAGATAACATAAAGATAATAATTCAGCACATCAACTTGACATAGTACCAATAATCATCGGATCCCAATAAACACAACATGTAGAATTACACAAAGATGATCTTGATCATGTAGGGCAGCTCACAAGATCTAAACATGAAGCACATGGTGGAGGAGACAACCATCTAGCTACTGCTATGGACCCAATAGTCCAAGGTAGACTACTCACACATCACTCCGGAGGCGACCATGGTGATGAAGAAGGCCTCCGGCGGGGATTCCCCTCTCCGGCAGGGTGCCGGGAAGAGCTTCTGGAGCCTCCCGATCTCGCGTCGACAACGGCGGCGGCTTGCAGTATGTTTCGAGAAAAATTGATCGGGTGTTTAGGTTTTTCCCGTCGAGGGGAATATATAGGCGGAAGGGCGGCATCAGGAGGTGGACTAGGCGGTCTCACCCCCTGGTGGCACGGCTAGGGCCTGGGCCGCGCCACCCTAGGGTGTGGCCGGCCTGTGCCTCCCCCCCCCCCTCCATCTCATCTTCGGTCTTCGCGAAGCTTCGGTAAAAATAGGAGGTTCAGCTTTTGTTTCGTCCAATTTCAAGAATATTTCCTGTGTAGCTTTTCTAAAACACAAAAACAGCAGAAAATAGGGAACTGGCACTGTGGCATCTTGTTAGTAGGTTAGTTCCAGAAAATGCATAAAAACGCCACGAAGTGTAACAAAACACAAAGCAAATGGTGTATAAACAAGCATGGAGCATCAAAAATTATAGATACGTTTGAGATGTATCAATCCCCAATACAGATACTCTGAGGATCAGTCAACTCCAACTCATGATACTGAAACTCACTAAGATCAGCTTCAGCAATAGTGCTACGGACCGCGTCGTACCCGTAATGACTAACAAACGTAACTACTCCAGACATGACTCCTGCTACATAAAAATCCTACTTCCATCAACTACACCGCTAAAATATATGTACACAAAATTACACTGCCACCATTTTAGATTAGGATTTTATCCTCGAAGCGTGTAAACCACCACCTCAAAAATTCCTCACGTCACACCACTTCAGCCAGCCGCAACAGAATCAACCTGTACAACACGACAAGAACATCCTCAAGAACACAAAAATAACTACTGAGATTTTTACAGCAACTACACCTAAATGAGACTAAACGCACCAACAAATTTCCTCCACAAGTTAACTTAAA
This sequence comes from Dactylis glomerata, assembly GCA_007115705.1. Taxonomy (NCBI): domain Eukaryota; kingdom Viridiplantae; phylum Streptophyta; class Magnoliopsida; order Poales; family Poaceae; genus Dactylis; species Dactylis glomerata. Next base: position 1,704,963 of record QXEO01000164.1, on the reverse strand, counting down.
TATCTACACCGCCAAAAAATATGTACTGGGATTTTAGATAGGAATTTTACCCTTGAAGCGTGCAAACCACCACCTCAAAACTTGCTCACGTCACACAACTTTAGCCGCACCTGAATCAACTTGTACAACACCATAAGAACAGCATCAAGAACACAAGAACATCTACAGGGAAATTTACACCAACAACTCCAAAATGCGACAAAATGAACCAACAAAATTTCTCCTAAAGCTAACCCATTTGTAGATCGGGCTCTCCTCTACTTCTTGCAACAAATTTGATTGATTTTGATCAAGAAATACTCTCAGAATCGAAGAAACCAGATTTGAGAAGAGGAGCTTGAGCTGAAGCAGGGAAAGAGCAAAGAGCAAGAACCAAGAGAAGAAGAGGGGCAACGGGGGAGACGCGTGCCACACCGGGGGGGGGGTGCCGAACTTATCACCTGGCATGCAAACCTGTCGCGCCCGGCCGCCTCGACAGGCGCTATTTCCATCCGGCGGACGCGACTTCTTTCCCAGGTCGCCGACGTGGCACATTTCCGTCCACTCGCACCCGGAGGACACGACAGGACCTGTCGGCATGCGGGTCCCCGCCTTGAAATCTGCTTGTCGCGTCCGCCCCATGTGATAAGCACCTGTCGAATCCGCCGGCTGCGACGGTGCCCTATATTTGGAATTTGCTGCAAATGAATGCTAGTTCTGGAAATGCCGAGAAAAAGTGTAATATTTTTAAAAAAAAATCGCATGAGCCTGGCGGCATTCATATTCAGTGGCTCGAGCAAGCATATATATTGAAGGGATTCCTCACTGACAAGAGATCTGGTGCTGAGGCCGAGCTGCAAGTGTGACCGTCGTTCTATCTGGTGATCTCTTTTCAGAGTTAAATTTGTGCCGTTTTAGCAAGGTTCATAGTTGTGTGAACATGGTTTCACACAACAAGTAGAACACCGGTTTAATAAACCTGTTTGCAGCCTAAGATAGTGCTGACATCCAAAAGCCCTTGCAGAAGTCCAAGTTTATTTTCGAAGAAAATTACTGGTGAAGGATTTCACACAGCTGGTTTATGGATCCTAGGTGCGTCCCGCGAGCTTTGCTTGATTTCCTGTGGAAATGTGTTGGGCGGGGAAAATGTGCGTGAAATACTTGCTCTCTGTAGCTTTTGATTTCGTTAATGAAATCATGAGTTATGCACTCAATTTTCCCAAACCCATTTACCACAAGCACAAAACCTACCTACACGCTTTCTTCCATTTTGAGTTCTGTACATCCTGGGCATCGAGAAAATTTAATACAATACCTAAATTAACATAAATAAATTTCTGGACATGCTAACCAAGAATATTGCGCAAGATACTACAGAAAAAAATTGTATAAAGAAGAAGTACACAAAATACATAACTTCAGTGATGACAACAATCATACAGAACAGGCTACACGCTTTCTTCCATTTTGAGTTCTGTACATCCTGGGCATCGAGAAAATTTAATACAATACCTAAATTAACATAAATAAATTTCTGGACATGCTAACCAAGAATATTGCGCAAGATACTACAGAAAAAAATTGTATAAAGAAGAAGTACACAAAATACATAACTTCAGTGATGACAACAATCATACAGAACAGGTAGCACCTTTAAAAAGCTACAACAGAAATGAAGAACTAGTATCCAGGATGAAGATGAAGATGACCAATGCACACAAAGGTGAGCATCGCATACAAAAATCTCTGTGAACCAGGGAATTACTTCGCATATGGATGGAAAATAACTGAAATATGAAGCAACGTATTCATAACACACAGATAGGCACAAAACACATTTAGGTAGTTGGGCAGAACCATAAAAGTGGCCTAATACAGCAGCAGATCAAGCATCCTCACCGACGAGCCCTGCTATAGCTGGGCTTCACAGAAGCTTCAAAATGCACATTCCTTTTCTTCACAGAGACCACTTGCTGAGCTTGCCAACTGCATATATCTATATACCTGTTTCAAAAGTACATATACCTCTTTCAAACTACATCCGTATACCTGAGCCGGAATGTAGTTTGCATCTCTAACTACATCCATATACCTGTTTCAAAAATAGATACACAGTATCTTCTCCAGGGTCCAATTTAACTGTTAGCATATATCAATATGTGAATGATCTTATATGAACACCTTGATACAATAACAGATCAGATGTGTGTACAATTTTTGTGTGTACAATAGCATTCAGGAGAAGCAACAATTTCACTTCTATGCTACTCCCTCTGTACCAAATTATAAGACGTCTGATTGCTGTCAAGCAAAAGGCCAGAACATCTTATAATTCAGTACAGAGGGAGTACTAACTAGATTTACCAGGACGCATCGTGAAACTGTTATCTCCATGAGTACAATACTTACCACATCTATATCCTAAAGGCACAATAATCTTAGGAGTCAGGTTAGCATACAGCTCTTGGCACTTCCAATGATGAGATGAAGTCTTGGCACTTCCAATAATGAGGAACGGGCATATGGTATACTTATAACATCACTGGTTACGGCTGTTTTCACAATCATTTGCTTATAATGAAACTGTTTGTACAACCATGTGCTCTGCAGGTGCCTTAAACATGATTAAACGATTGGCACATCAGCTATTTGGATTTGCATACTAAGAACCAAGCGCTGGCTTGGTGGCTAGAGCTCACCCACCCAGGTTCGAATCGCAGGTGAAGTTTAGACTAAACGGGTGTTATCCGCGTGAAAAATCGCTGGAGATGTCTCGTCTACCTAATGACGTATAGCCAAAGAGGGATCCTTTCCCTGTTGGTCAACAAGTTACATACTCATAAAAACACGATAATATGCAATGCCTTTTATCTTTCGATACTCGATACTGAAGGCAAAGGAAGGATACCAAAAAAAAATCTGTACTCCCTCCGACCACTATTACTTGTCCTTAATATGGATGTATCCGGACACATTTTAGTGCCTAGATACATCCATACTAGCGACAAGTATCAGTGGTTGGAGGGAGTATAAAAATTGGTGTGAGTATGTCATGGTTGACTAAACAGATTGTTGCTGGAGTAGCCAATGAGATCTTGAATAAGCAAGCTACAATTAAAGCATGATTTTATAGATGAAAGCCTACTAGATATCCACCAAGAGTATGTAAAAAATCACAAGTCCAAAACGGTAAGACACATTAGCTTGCCCAATTTGCTACAACTTGAATTTACACTTAGAGGTTCATATATGAACTGTAAAGAACTAACACAGGATGGACCAAACAGATTAACAGATTGAACAAAAACTTGAAAAGGTTACAAGAAGAAAACGGATCCATAGTAGAGTATCAAAGAGTACAACGCTGTACACCTAAATCACCGATAACCATCACTAATGCACACATCATGACAAGAATCAAATTCCTAAATAAGTTCGAGAAAGATAAGTTACATGGTCACCGCCTCACCGGTCGTGTCCGATCGATCGACGAATCTATGATCTGTCGCCGGTCGTGGGATGGCCGCTGTCGTAGTCGACGATTTCGTCGTCGGTGACGGATCGAGAGTGCTGGACGATGGAGCGGCCGATGGAGTTGATCCACTCCTCCTTCTCCTTCTCGGAGTCGGCCACGAAGTACATGGTCTCCCGCGGGGTGGAGAGCTCGAAGGCAAACTTCCGGTTGAGCACGTCCTCGGCGCCCTTGACGGTGAGGCAGGTGGCGACGGGGATGATGCCGCGGGGCACGGACGCGCGCGTGACGGTCGAGTCCTTGAACCAGAAGAGCTTCCCCTGCTTGAGCACGAACCACCGCCGCCGCCACGTCTTGATGTACTCACCCTGCTTGTCCAGCCAGCCCCCGCGCTCGGGGGCGCGCCAGAAGTCGACGCCGTCCGTGGCGTCCGCTTGCGCGGACGGGGCGCCGGTGCCCATCACCGCTCGCCACAGGCTCGCCGCCATGAGAATATGAGATGCGCAGGGATTTGGGGATCGGGTCGAGCGAGCGACTTGGGTATTTTCTGGGGAGAAGGGAGTTCGTTTGGTTAGTTTTTTTTCCCTGGTTTTAACGGAACGGGATCGGGTGGAATCATACTTGTTGTCATTGTACTTTGTCACGACATACCAATTTGCATCCTAGTGGATTTTTTTTAATAAAAAGGTGGAATTTAAATCAACGAATTGTGGGAGTTCATCAAATTATATACTCTCTCCATTTTAAAATATAAGATGTTATGGTGTTTTGGCTCATAGGAGCAAATGCTCTTATTATGAAAGTACATTTTAAATGCATTTAAAAAAATTAAAAAATTCGGACAAAAAATTCTGAGTATGCATCTGAACATACTATGTCCATCACGAAAGTTTTGGTGTGAAAAGATATTTGTTGTGGCCTGTACAAAAAAGATAAAAAAATATTACGTAAATAGTAATTTTGTACCATAAAAATTGTCTTTTTTACATAGGCCCCAAAAAATATCTTTTTCCTACAAAACTTGGTGAGTGAACATAAAATGTGTAGATGCATGCCAACATTTTTTTTTAGAACTTTTGGACATTTTGAAAAATGATTTTTGGCCAGTGGATGCATCTACACCTAAGAGCCAAAGTGGATTTCCGATGTATCTTTTTTTTGCGTGTAACTTAGAGAGCTTTATTCAATTAAAACCAACCCTGACTGATCAGCCTGAATACTGACCAGCAGGAAGTTTGGAATATAAACAAGCCAGCTGCTAGGAAACTGTCAAAGTGCAAGCAAGCTTTGCACAAACATAGGCGGTGTTATTTGCTGATCTAGAAACATGCTGAAAAATAAACGAATTGAAACTAAGAACTAGCTCTCCAACTTTTTGAAGGATAGGTGTCACAACCGATCGAGAATCATGGCGATTGTTCCAGAGTGAAATAACCTTCAGGCAATCCGTCTCCATCACCACTTCAGAATATCCTCGTAACCGAGCAAAAATGACACCATCTCGCACAGCTAAAGCTTTGACGATGAGCGGATCAGTAACGTAGGGCTTGCTCCAAGCAGCAAGGAAGGCCGAGTGTGATCTCGCAACCCCTTCGGCGCCTCCTTTCCGAGCAACCAATGACAGACCCCATTTGTATTAATTTTGATAAAGTCCTCCTCAGGCGGTCGCCATCCATGGCCTTGCAAGGTAGTTGCACATCTCTTTGGAATATCCAGCACCGCTAGCAATTCTTTTACCATCTTGACTGAATGAACAGGGTCATAAATTCCCCTATCATGTATCCAGCTATTCCTTGAACTCCAGATCGCCCACATTGTAGTAATCATCTTGGCCCGATCTGAGTCAGAAAAGCGCGAGTCACAAGTGATATCTCGCGCCCATGTAAGCGGATGAAGCTTAGGCAGTATGAAATCTAGCCAGCCCTGTGCTTCTTCCTAGAATCTGCGTGCATGCTCACAATGAACCAAAGCATGCATAAGATCCTCGTCCATAGCTAAGCAGATTTTGCATCTACTTATTTGAGTGATATGCCTATGCTTCAAGATAGTCTCAACAGGAAGAATGCCACGACGAACCCTCCACCAGAAGACATGTACTTTTGGCATAACATTCAGTTTCCAGAGAGTAGACCACATCTGTTTTTCAGAAGCTGAGGATTCGGTAATTGTCCCTTCATCTAGAGCTAACTAGTCGTCAACCCGTGCACCTGCACAGGCTAGCATATTTTATGAGCAAATGTATATTAATAAAGTTATACTGTATAACAATCTCATTTTTTTATTAGAATATTTTATGCATTCCTTTATTTTAGAACATAAAAAGTTAGTATGCTTCCTTATCTGTTCAAAGAGGATATTCTATATAAATGGAGGGAGTATGCATTACTTTGTTAAAATCACAATAAGATTTCATATGAACGTGACTATAGATATCAATGTAATTTGGCTGTATTGTATAATGAAATTGATTGGTTAGACAATATAACATGAAAATATTGAAATTGGGATACCTTGGATCTTTAGTTAGGGCATGATTGACGGATGACAAATTCACCTGGAACAGTGTCGATGTCTGAGAGGGCGCTGTTGTGCCAGTCCAGAGCAGTGCCTCCACTCGACCGCCTTATCGACGACGGCTGCAACATGTTCTGCTTCAGACTGACGAAATTACAATCAGTCTCATTTCCTGCCAACATCAGGAAATACTTTACCATCAGGACGTGGGGACTGGAATTTATGAATTTGAGGAGTTCGTCATTATAATTAATTTATTCTCCTACTTGCAAGTCAAAACAAAGTCACATCCATAATATATGACACAGTGCTTGTATATGCATGTATTAACAATTATACAGATGCAAATCAAATGCATGAACACAGGCTCTGTTTATGGAGATGGTACCAATCCAAACACCAGCCAAGCATCGTTGCATCATGCCAAAAGTATTAAACCAAAGAGAAGCACAACCCATGCACATGCAGACGTTTTAGCACGTATGCATAACAAAGCTGCATGATATTACCTTATTTGTTGCCGTCCAGGCGGAGCTCATCAGCTCCCGTCAGTGTGGCCTGTCGCCTGCCGCTGGAATCTACGTTTTCGCACCTTGCCGTGATGCATGTCTACATCAATGACAGCAACGCTGGTGCAAAGAGACCGAGAATTTATGGAAAATATTTTCATCTGAGGTCCCCAGGACTCCTAGGGCCCGACCACAGCAACGCTGCAAGCCTACATTAATTATCATGAGAATTTGATGGGGCCAAAAGGAGAAGTTGATTGCAGCGTGGTCAAAATCTATAAGCAGCGTAAATTGGAAGGTTTGCACTGGAACGATCTTGGCCTTCTTGCTGATTAATTAATCTGCAACACATGGATGCAACACATGGATGGATCGAGGATGACCTAGATAGGGGACATGCTGTGGTTGAGGATGCGGAAGAAACTCTATTCGACACGCTGCGTTGAGAGTCCAGCCTTTCAAAACGCAGAGATAGAGACCACGCTGACCACGCCATAAGTATATCCTACGGCAAAACATATTCAGTAGACAGATTCTATGGTTAACTAGTTGAATGCCCGTGCGTTGCTACGGGTTCTGAACTTTTTTTGTCTTATCACACAAACAAATATAATACACATAAAAAATTGATATGTTTAAGAAAACATAGCCATGTAGTTTACAGTTTCCAAAAATAATAAGATGCTATTTTCACAAAATAGACCCAAATAATTATATGCCATTAGTATTAATTTCTAGTTAGCTTAAACCCATAACCTCATCATGCAAGAATTCACACATAGATTGTAATAACAAAAGAAATAAGGCGAACAACCGATCAAGCACAAGCACAAATTTAAAGCTAGATGAAAGGCATATTGCAACATGACATTGGTTTGTACTCATTATACATGCTATCTTCGTGATGTTGTTCATTAATTATTACTGCAAAACTGCTTCATCCGCAAGAGGTTCAATGAGTCCACTCAAAAGACCCTAACTACGGCCACAGATGTGTGAAGTTAGAACTTTATGAATCCTGACCATTTTGAAGTTAGTAACACTACAATAATAATGCTAAGACTGATGTCCTGATAAGAACATGTATCAGTAAGTTAAAATTCAGCATGTTTTGCCGAGAAAATGGATAGAACCTCTTGACTCATGTCTATCACACATCACATACGTAGTAGGTTACGTTAAAATCCCTAGTACCAAGCTCAACCCAGTCCTGAGGAATTTTTATTACAATATCAAGCTAGTAACTGAACCAAATACAACCAAGTACAGTGATTAAACACATATTGCTATCTGATGGTGACACATAAACAAATAAGGCGTGAACATGGACTACCCACAGATTCAATCATCTCAACTTCTTCCAAGGTGCAATGCTTGCAATGCTATCTATCAAACATGTATTTGGTACAGTTTATTTACCTATTTGAGGCAAAGCATATAACAATGGTTGCTGCCTATGTAGGAACGAGGAGGTCCAAAACTGCATGTTCATAATGAAAATAAGGTGAGAGGATATATAGAGAAGACGGAGGGAATGTTTATTAGTTGTATATAATTTATTCCAAGCAATTAAGCAAAAGAAACCAGACATTAGACAAGATGGCATTAAGTAGCGGGCGAGCTGACCTGCAGGCTTTCCCCTTTACTGTTACTTCCATCGACGTGTAGGGAGAAATAAGTGCACAATCGCCATGGCGGCGTCATCTTGGAAGGTTTTTTTAGCATGCGTCATCTTGGAAGGTGAGATGGCAGCTGCGACCTAGAGGGTAGAAAAAAGCATCAAGCATGTTAAAAAAAAATATAGGTTGGTCAGGCATTAGTTATGTCAAGACACTGTTCATCTCTTAATTGGTGGATCTAACTGGATATATAGAGAAGTATTTCTTCCGTGTTCTTTTGTTGTACCTTTGATGCACGGTTCACGTATGGTGCTTGATCTCCAGCTGCAACCTACCATTATAAGAGAAGCAGGCAAGCAGCACTGCTAATTATCTACTGCAAATTATGAGAGAAGCAGGCAAGCCGCGCTTGCGCATAGGCAATATAAAAATTGACTTGCCCACAATACTGATAAACAACATGATCACATAAATTCTCAGGATTGAGGCGCAATAACAGTAACTAATGGTTCAATAAGATTATTTGACTTGGTGTTCTCCTTTTGGTAGAACTGATTACTTGCCAAATAAATTCCATAAAGATAACTTGTTGCCATCCTTTCTAGATAGTAAACTCGCAGCTCCAAAACTTCTGACGACTCTTGACCAACCAATGTATCTGCCCTCTGTGTAGACACCACTGATAAGTATTCATTTAAATGCATAGATCTCACAATTGTAACTTCATACATCATTGTATTTACTGTTTGCTCTGCTACTAAAATGGAATGAGGTATGACTACTTGCCAAGTAGATGTTGCAGAATACCTTCTAGATGTCTTTTTTAGACACTAAATTCTGATGCACTCTTACCGGTTCAATGTCTCTCCCTCCAACCTATAAATCACAATTTATAAATCCCCAAAATCACAAGTCACCTCTTAATCTGATTCCTAAATCAAAAATAATCGTAATGGTGATGTGATCACTTACCATAACTCAACTACATATCACATTCTGAAATCAAAATCAATTTCAATGGCAATGTGCCGTTCTGCAGGGTGGAGTCGTGTCTTCAGAACACCCTTTGTCTCTTGGCTCTACAAATGTTTGCCACCATGACGGAGAAATCGTACTCTACGAAGAGCCGCCGTTTGCATCGCCGCATCCCAATGACCTCTGTATCGCCATTCTTGTCAGTCTCATCTCGTGGTAGCTCTGGCAGCAGCAGAGGAGAGCAGACGGGTCTCACTTCTCATGACGGTTCCCTAGATCCAGAGGAGACTTCATATCATAATTAAGATGGCATCTCTGAATGAGTTAGCTTCATATCATAATTAAAAAACAATAAAGAATTCCATGTATATATATGTGCAAGCATGCTTTAAATACCCAGCCTCATGCTAAATGCAAACAAATCTGCTTGAGTTTAGGAAATCAAACTTGGTACAATGACAAAGCGATTGTTTTCTAACCGGGACGTCTATTTTCTTCTCTGAATCGACTGGACCATGAAAGGATTGGTCATAGCACCAGTAAATTTTTTGTACCCCATCTATACTCTTGCACCTTTTGCTTCTCATAAAGCCATATAAATTATAGTATATAGTTTGTGGCAAGAGAAAATAATTGAGGACAAAAGAACCGTATAAGACAGGCTAGAAAAAAGGTTTGCCCAATGCTTGGAATACCAAATAAAAACCTTTGTGAACGCATGGCATGTAAAAATGGTTCAGAACTCAACACCTGATTAACAGAACAAGCGATCCAGCATCCATAGATCAATAGAACAGCACGCCAATGCATCCAATCAAATATCCAATGTACTGAACTGCATGAGAGATAGAGCTACTAACATCAGGAACAAGCGGGTGGGATCATGTGGACAGAACAAATAATTCGCGCCGCTCCGGCGTTGCCGATCCCATCCGGTTGTATTGTCTGATTCCCAGCGTGCACCTGGATCAAGAACCACATGGATGCCATGATACAGAGGTCATCGGGATATGATAGCTCAAGAAATTGGTGGCCCAGCAGCATGATACGATAAAAAACCCGATAAAAAAAGGAAAGCTCGTTCACCTCCGATAGGGATCCCTGCGGATCGCGACGGAATTAATGTTTTGGATCGATGATGCTCCTAGATCGCGTCGTAGGAACGAGGGCGGGAGGCGGCCTGGCGGTGGGAACTCGGGGCGGGCAGCATGATGGCCGCCGGAGGGAGGCAGATCTTGGAGAGCACAGGGCTCTAAGGCGTCGATGGCGGCGGAGGCAGTGGGGCTTGATGAGGATGGGGAACGGAGGGAGTAGGTTGGCCCAGGAATGGTTTCTTGACTTTGTGACGGGTCTTTGGCGGTCGTCTCTCTATTGATTGCGATTTGATTAATTGCGATTTGATTTGATACCGTGATACCGTGATTAGCGCATGTCCTACGGTTTAAATTGCTGTTTTTTATTAGGGGTAAAATGGGCAATCAAATAATGTAGAGGCAAAGTGCCTTCACCAACTGAGAACCAATAGTAAAGACTAGCTGAATGCCCGTGCGTTGCTACGGTCTCATTGCTTTTGTTCACAAATACAAACAACACATATAATTGTTTTAGTATAGCAAAGTTTCCATATAAACTTTGCGACGGATAAAGAAAATTTATTTTCTATAATTCTGAAAAAAATTATTATTTGTATCTTACAAACATATTAGGTTTCATCCTTATTTTGGTGTAGACAATTAGAAAATTTATGTTTGCTTACAATTCCGAAAATTAGTCCACTTTTTCACTATGCAACAACCCTTTAAAAAACATTCCTTACTTTCAATATTTTTTTTCCAAATCATAATACATGAATTATGAGTTTACAACACAATAACTCAACATCGAGTTAGTTATGCACTTGTAACCATATTAGCCTACATTCTTATTTGGGTGTAGACAATTAGAAAATTTATGTTTGCTTAAAATTTTAAAAAATGTATTATTTTTCAATATCCACTTTTTCACTATGCAACAGTCCTGTTCAAAGACATTCCTTACTTTCAATATTTTTTTATCCAAATGTCCCTTCGACAACATCCGATATTTTTATCCAAATCATAATACATGAATTATGAGTTTACAACACAATGACTCAACACTGAGTCACTTATGCACATCCAACCATTTTAATCGATGTAGTATTTTCAGACTAATGGGACATAATCACATACTATAAAAATGAGCCGAGCATACCTGACCTAATTCAGCTACTGCCTTGTGGAGTATTGTATTTGAACCGAGTGAAGTGCAACAAAGTAAATTTAATTAGAAGATGCAGTATATTATGTTCCTTTATAGCCTGCATCTTTATAGTCAGTGTATATCAATTCTGTGAATTATTTTCAGCATAAATTATGTGAATCATTTTTAGTGCTGATTTCTAGTGATTACCTTGATGTGACTGTGCCAGAACACCCTCAAACATCAAGCATATATGGTGATGTTATACACGTAAGGTACTGTATTACACCGACACCAGCTGAACAATTCAATAGGCATAAACACATACTGTAACTTTTCATTGGGACTTCTCTGTTGGAAGACTTTTTTAATTGTGTACAGATTCAGCTGATTAGTTTTCCACGGCGTCAATGCATATATGCAGGCTTGAGACGACTCTTCCAGTTCCATGGTGCACGCAAAGCTGATGCGCAGCCTGCCCGTATGTGACGGGTCGGCCAGAGCATGCTCCGACATCATATCGATAACCTGCCGAGGCCGTCCCGGCCGGCGAGCCCCATGGCCCCTCGTTCCCGAGCTCCGGCGCCTCTATGCCCGCGCTTGATGACGCCAAGACTCTGCCTCCATGCGTGTTTCCACGGAGAAGAGCCTCACGATGCAGCCAACCGCGCGCTCACCGATTGGAGTAAGAGCTGCAGCAGTCCCTGCCGTCACCCCATCTAGACGAATCAGACCTCGCCTAGAGAGAGCCGGTGCAAGGAGCCGGAGTACGGTGGCGTCGGGGCCTTTAGATGGTCGAGTTCCCCGTCAAAGTGTGTGGCGGCATCAAGTCGGCCCTGCCGACATGTATCATCTCTTGCGCAGTGGGCGATGCCATCAAGCACGCCCTCCAGATCTGTCCTGATCGTATTCAGATCGTCAATGAAAAAGCACAGTCGGCGCCCAGGGCCGTCAGGGCCACGGCCGGATGGACGCGCTCGAAGAACCCGCCTCGGCATGCCAGATGCCGCCGCCGGAAAATTTCAGGAGTGGCTACCTGCTTCGTGAGCGGTGTCTAGGTCGACCGGCGCACCTACTCCAGATCCCTGACGTCCTCTGCCGAGCCCTGCACTCCCCTCCCTCATGCATCCTCCTGGCAGATGCTTCAGATTGGGGCGGCAACACAAACAGACCGTGGCGCCGCCGAGCTCCATTGCGGCGCTAGCTTGCTCGGAGAAGACCACCGGCGGGAGGAGTCCTCCAGCTGGGAGCTGCTGGATAGCTGGAGTAGCTGCCGCGTGACGGCGCGAGGGCCTTGATTTCGGCGGCTGGAGTAGCTGCCGCGTTACGGCGCGAGGGCCTTGATTTCGGCGCCCCCCCATTAGGACGCGTCGGCGGCGTGGAGAAATCGGGGTGAGAGGAAAAATGAATCGGCGAGGTCACCGGGTGGAGCTGCGCGGATGCGATGGGTAGAGAAATCGGGGTGAGAGGAAAAATGAATTGGCGAGGTCACCGGGTGGAGCTGTGAGGATGCGATGGGTATTTTGCAAAACGGTGCATGCGATTGATTGGGGTGATTGATTGTCAGTGCTAAAAATAGGAGGGCGTGATTCTCCGTATATGATTTCCCTATTAATTATGGTGATTGACGGTTTCCATTTCAGTTTTTGTTAGGTTTTTTTTTTGTTAGGGATAATTTTGGAAATCAAATGATGTATAGCAAAAGTGCCTTCACCAACTCAAAACCAATAATAAAGATTAGTTAGTTTTGTCTATAATTATTGTGGAGGCTCGTACAGTGCCTCCAATTAGTAAATATAAGATATAAGATATGTTTCAAGTCTCTTGATGACTCAAACTGATGACATTTTAGTTCCTCAAAAATACTTTAAGACATTTTGGGTATAATATTTAACTTCTTTGCTTGATGCAGTCAAAGAGAACCTAGAGTAATGTCAGATGTATAATTTTAGTAATGTCCGATAAATAGTAGTACATGTGTAGAAAATTATTTTTCGAGCATCTAACAACCCTATTCATCTGATATATATGAAACCTGCATTTCGTTTTCAAAATATTAGTGGAACTTGGAATAGTGCTTACCATAAATTATATATGCCAATAATTTAGTATTCGTATATATGGTCATCTCATTGGGAATGTCACAATATGTTCAACGCTGAGTAATCGATCTAGGAAAAGTTTATGAAGCAATAAGAGTATAAATTGTCCATATATCTTCACTTTCCTGCCAAGTTCAGGAAACATAATACAAAGTGGGTTATCTGGAAAAAGAATGTTCTGAAGAAGAAATATTAGGTGACAAAACATGCTGCATAAGCAAATGATTAAGCCGTAGATTTCTTTGACATGCAATCCCATCTTTTGAAATAGAGCTAATTAGTTTAATTGCTTCACCAATCCAAAAATCATTTCCCCAAGCTATCTACATTGTGACATTCCACCTATCTACGTGTCATGGAGCTACTAACTATTTCAGGAATGTGTGCATACCTAGAACGTATATCAGCATGTGAATATATATTAGTTTAATGGTAAAAAAGTTCAAATAAATAATCAAAATGTTGAAGGAGAGGTTAAACCTGATTAATTAAAAAAATCTTGCTATCCTTTGTTTTCTAAAGTTTTTTTCATGTGCTGAATCTTGACCTCACGGTAGGTTCCACATACCATTTGAATATTTACCAATGATCTGAAACATCAACTGGTTTAAGCATCAGAATGGGCATAAAAAATCCAACCTTGAAACCCATCCATTGATTCCATCCATGCAAGTACAGTATCATCGATCCAAATACGCTAGGAACACAGGGGATTAAGCTAGTAGTAGACCAAACTTTCTAGATATAATCAAATGGATCTGATGACTGGATTCATAAGTCCTTACCTGTCCCGAGGTGGCTGTGCTGGGGAGACAATTTATGTGAGCAAAAGCGCATGAACAAATGGTCAGAGCATCGTATGGAATTATGGATCACCGTGAGAAGAGGACAGCTAGTGCAGCGCCTTCCCGCAACGTTGCAGTAGGAGCGTCTGAATTGGGACTCGGCCCTCGGGATGTCTCAGGTGAAGAGGTTGCATACTTGCATGATGGAGCAGCAAGAGGCATTACAATATCTGTAGATTAGATTGTTCAACTTCTCGAGAGCTTTCTTGGAAGATGCTAGACAGCGGATCGACGGGAGGAAGAAGCTTAGGAGTTAGGACTAACTTGTCTGATAGCGACGCGGCCGCCGAAGGTGTGCAACTCGCCGCTGTGTTAACTTCCACGCCGGCCGCAACCTGCTTCCACCGGGAGGGAAGCTCTCGATGTCCGCCTGCCCCGGCCTTCCGCAACTCCAGGACGCCGCCTAGGGTTAGGGATGCGGCAGGTACACGTGCTTCAAAGGCAATGGAAAGCTAAGGAGATGTGCACGTGGGATAGAACGTGAGGACTATTTTAGCTACTTCATCTGACGGATATAGATGAGTAATGGGGAGATCGGACGGTTATTTTCCTTAGTTGTTGAGGATTAACGTGGTGCTTCCGTTGGTGCCTCCAATTAGTAGATATATATAAGATATAAGATATAAGATTGCTTGTTGTGATTCATTAGAACACGATACGCTGTTTTAACAGAATATATACCTGATTTCTCCAAAGACTAGGCATATGAGTCATCTCCCCCGTCACGTCTCAAAGGAATATTTAAAATAGCATCAGCTTCAGGCGCAATAAAATTCCTTCTGACCATCTCAATCTTCCAGGAACCAATATCATGATCAATAAGTTCAGAGACCATGTTTATTTCCTCAAGTTCATCACCATTCATAAGCTGTACCGACGGTCTCATCGATCGACACCCTGGTATCCACTGATTGTGCCAAACTGACACTAAGTTGCCGTCTCCGATACGCTTAATTAAACCCACCTGCAGAGCATCTCTCCCTGCAACAATTGCTCGCCATGTAGCTGACGGTCGACTAGGTATTGTTGCTTGCAGAAAGTCTGACTCGGGATAATACCTTCCCCTTAGCACACGAGCACAAAGAGTATCAGGGTTGGTCATAAGACGCCACCCATGCTTACCCAACATTGCTATGTTGAAGAGCTCTAGTTCCCTAAACCCCATGCCTCCTTTCACTTTTGGCGCTGATAGAACATCCCAAGAAACCTAGTGAAGAGAATGTCGGTCCAGAGAGCTACTCCACCTATACTTCCCAACAATCGACATCAAGGTCTTGCACACTTTCTTTGTCAATCTAAAGCAGCTCATGCTATGTGTAGCCAAAGCCTGAATGACTGTTTTCAGAAAAACTTCCCTGCCCGCACAAGAAAGCATGCACTCACAGCCCTGTATCTTACTCCGGCATCACTCCTCAATGTGATCGAAGGAGCCACTAGTGATACGACCAACAACCGTCGGCAAACCCAAATATCGCTCACTGAAAGCTTCAACTGAGATAGCCAGACTCTGTTCAAATTCTGCCGAATATTATCTGGAGTGTTGGGGCTAAAGAAAATAGAACTTTTATCTCTATTAACACTTTGTCCGAGCAGTCCCCATATACCAGCAGTATCTCGTTTAACCTATCTCCACTGCGGTTACAAGCCCTCATAAAAATAAGGCTGTCATCCGGAAATATTAAATGGTTGATCCAAGGAGATTGAAAACTCACTCTTATTCCCCTATCTATATAATCCCCATCAAAATGATTCAGCAAAGCCGTAAAGCTCTCAGCGGATAGCAGGAATAAATATGGTGAAATGGGGTCACCTTGTCGTAGCCCCCTTGACAGAGTGAAATACGGAAGGAGCTCGCCATTCACACGAATAGTGAACCTAACTGTTGAAACACACTTCAAAATCAATCTCATAGTATATTCACTGAACCCAAGTTATAGCATAATTGCCTCCAGGAAATGCCACTCAACCCGATCATATGCTTTCATCATATCGAGTTTTACTGCACACAAATAGTTCTTCCCTTTCGGTTATGAGATGTCCAGAAATGAAAAGATGTATACATATATTTGCTTCACAAATCTAAAATATCTTATACTACCTCTGTCCTAAAATGAGTGTTGTGGGTTCATTTAAATTTATTGTATCTAGACTTATTTTAGTACATAGATACATATGAATCTAGACAAATTCATATCACTTATTTTTGGACGGAGTGAGTATTTAAAAATGGAGGGAGTATATTGGTAAAGAACAACAAAAATGATACTATTGTTTTGGGGGTTTTCATAATACTCCTTTAGAATTTTTATATATCTCTACCAATTGATTTTTTTACTCACTCAATATAGTTTTCTAGATATTTTAGGATTTTGCTTTGAATTATCAAAGTGTTTAAATTGATTTTCTCAATTCATAAATTTACCAAAATAAAAGCATTTTAATTAATTCCACAAGAATGTTAGTTGTATTCCTTGCATTTTTTAACTCAGTACTATTTTGTTTTTTTCTGAGCTTCCTAGGGTTTTATTTCCTATTTTTACATTTTCAGTAATTGTGAAATTACTAAAATGCCCTTGGTCCCACTTGTCAGAACAACTAGGCTAACTCGCGTACTGGTTTGGTCGATCTTAACCGTGTCGCCTCTCTCTCACTCACTCGCGCTCGACCTCATCCCATCTCTCTCGTTACTCGCATTGCCGTTGATGTCGCCTCACTACCCTGGTCGTCTCCGGCCAGTTCTGCCGTTTCCATGCGTCGGAGATTCCTCCCCTCGTTCCACTCTATCTTTACACCGCTCAGATTTATCTCTCTCTCGCGCGCGCGCGGCCTTGCGTAACCCTAATCTGAAACCTAGGGTTTCTGTGAAGTTTGTTCCCCCATGTCTGGTACACTTCGGTGTTTGCCACCATTGAGTTGGCACTGGATATACTCCTTGGTGTCGTCTTCGTCTCTATGGTCGGTGCAGGTTGTGTACCCACCCGTGGGTGCTCCCTGTGCCACCGTGTTGGTCGCCTACTTCCTCTCCAACGATGGTGAGCTTGGCTCCCATGTTTTCAAGGCAGGTGCTCTCTCATCTCCCTCTCTCCCTCACCTCTATGTTATACAACTTCTACGGTTGGCTTGCCTCCTTCTAGGGTTTACTGTTCTAGGTTTGTCAATGGTGATTCTTGATGGTGCGTGGTAGGCACCCAGTTGGGAACCCCAAGAGGAAGGTATGATGAGCACAGCAGCAAGTTTTCCTCAGTTATGAAACCAAGGTTTATCGAACCAGTAGGAGAAAGAACCAACTTCTGAAGGTTGATGCTAGCTGGCTTGGCGACAGCTCCAGACAATTTATATGTGGCGCCTTATCTGGGGCGTAGCTTTGCACCAGCAGCAACGTGGTACCTGCACACAACACAACCAAAGTACTTTGCCCCAACTAGCAGTGAGGTTGTCAATCTCACCGGTTTGCTATAAACAAAGGATTAAACGTATCATGTGGTAAAAGATATTTGTTTGCGAGAAAGTAAATAATGCTTATAAAGGTAAATGGTAATATGACTGTAAAAGAATGGACCGGGGTCCACAGTTCACTAGAGGTGTCTCTCCATAAAGATAAATAACATGCTGGGTAAACAAATTACATTTGGGCAATTGACAGAATAAAGAATGCAAACAAATACATGTATATGTCATGAGGATCACTATGAGATTCACTTGGGCATTACAACATAATACATAGGCCGTAATCCAACTGCATCTATGACTAATAATCCACCCGCCGAATGTCATCCGAGCAACCGTTGGGTATTAAGTTGCAAGCAATAGATTATCGCCTTAAGCAAAATGTGTAATGTAAACAATACAAATGTCCTTAAACACAAGATTGTTGTTTTCTCCCTAGTAGCAACAGCACATCTACAACCTTAGAGGTTATTGTCACTCCCCCAGATTAATAGAGACATGAACCCACTATCGAGCATAAATACTCCCTCTTGGAGTCACTAGCATCTACTCAGCCAAGATATCTACTAGCAACGGAGAGCATGCAAGATCATAAATAACATAGAGATGATAAATCATAAATCAACTTGACATAGTACTCTATATTCATCGGATCCCAACAAACACAACATGTAGAATTACATAACGATGATCTTGATCATGATAGGCAGCTCACAAGATCTAAATATGAAGCACATGGAGAAGAAAACAACCATCTAGCTACTGTTATGGACCCGTAGTCCAAGGTAGACTACTCACACATCACTCCGGAGGCAGGCATGGTGATGAAGAAGGCCTTCGGTGGTGATTCCCCTCTCCGGCAGGGTGCCGAGAAGAGCTTCTGGACCCTCCGATCTCGCATCGATGACGGCGGCAGCTTGCAATATGTTTTTTGGAAAAGAGTTTGGGCCCTTAGGGTTTTCTCGTCGAGGAGAATATATAGGCGGAAGGGTGATGTCAGGAGGTGGACCAGTGGCCCACACCATAGCCTGGCGTGGCCTGGGGGTGGCCCGTGACATGGCATGGTGCGGCCGCCCTCTGGCCCCCTCCGTCTCTCCTTTGGACTTCGTCTCGTGTTGGGAAAAATAAGAACTTCAGCTTTTGTTTCGTCCAATTCCGAGAATATTTTATGTGTAACTTTTCTGAAACACAAAAATAACAGAAAACAGGGAACTGGCACTATGGCATCTCGTTAATAGGTTAGTTCTGGAAAATGCATAAAAATGCCACGAAGTGTAAACAAAACACAAAGCAAATGGTGTATAAACAAGCATGGAGCATCAAAAATTATAGATACGTTTGAGACATATCAAGCATCCCCAAGCTTAACTCATGCTCGTCCTCGAGTAGGTAAGTGATAACAAAATAATAATTTTTGAGGTGATATACACCAACACAATCTTGATCAAAACGATATAAAGCATTGAGTGCTGAGATCAAAGTACTCTAAACATGGGCATAAGAGATATAATCTTGATAATAGAATTAGTGATACGTTGCAAACGTATCTATAATTTTTGATGCTCCATGCTTGTTTTACACCAATTGCTATATGTTTTATCTACACTTTGTAGCACTTTTATGATTTATTTGGACTAACCTACTAATAGTTGCAAAAGCGCACAATGTTCTTATTTTACACTTTGATGTGTAGGAATTACCAAAAATACAAGTGGAAACCTTGTTGGAGTCAAATTGGGACTTTCCTAAAAATCTGTGTCAGAACTCTTTTCGAAGATGGTCACGTTACGGGTCAAAGACGGCGTCAAACAGAAAACTCTTCAACTACAAAGTTGTAGGAAATTTCACGTCAAACGTTCTGGACATAAAATTCGCATGATTCCGAGTCCGGACGGCCGAGTTAGGCCCGATCTAGTGCGGCCCAAGATGAAGAGACGGAAATCCGAGAAGCTATATAAGGGGAGGAAACCTAACTCGTGGGAGACACCTCCACCCACGAATTTGCAGCCACCAGAGCCACGTTTTCGCCTCCCCCATGGATCCCATCTCCATGGGAGAGGGCTCCCATGAAGCCATGAAGGAAGAGGGCTAAGGGGCGGCGCTCCCCCATGATGCCGGCAGCGGGGGAGTCCCCCGCGCCGCCGCCCGCGCCCCTCACTGCTCATCTCCGCCATCTTCACCGCTATCTCCATCACCAACTCCTCCTATTATGCAGTGGTTCATCCTCCCACACACCTCTGTACCGTCCTATGTAAACATGGCGTTTGATGCTATAATATTTATCCTATGATCTATGTCATGTTTGCATACTTTCTTTGTTCTTAGATTGATTTGTTGAATGTCTTTGGTTCATTAGAGTTGTATGTTGATATGGTACTGTCCTTTGGTGTCCATTATATTTATGCGCGCATGGATTAAATATCTTAGGGTTAGTAGTATGTGCAAAAGTAAGGGGGTAGTCCTGCCGGAGCGACAGAAACCTGAGGACACGAACCGGAACGCTGCACGTATGGGAGTAAGAGGACCATTAACTTAAGGCTATGGTTGGGGAAACCTTAATGCATTGTTAGTATTTGCGGATGCTTGCTAACAATCCAATCATATAGTACTTGTAATTCCAAGTAGTGAAGTGCATGTATATTTAGCATCTCCCACATAGAAAATTGCATCGAAGACAATGAACCCGATTTATTCACTAATTGAACTTAGACAAAGCCACCACTATTACCACCACTTTTCCACACTCATGGTACTGTTAGTTTATGGTTACTTAGTATATTTTATTGCTGCAGCACTAACAATTACTTTCTTATATTTATTATCTTGCAAAGCTATCTCTCATACCCGTATTGTTGCTCTAGTTTTATTTCCTAGATGATGCAAATATTTAGTGTGCGTAGAGTTGTATCAGCGGTTGATAGAACTTGAGAGAACGTTTATCCTACCTTTAGCTCCTCGTTGGGTTCGACACTCTTACTTATCGAAAAAGCTACACACGATCCCCTATACTTGTGGGTTATCAAGACCTTTTCTGGCGCCGTTGCCAGGGAGCAATAGCGTGTGGGTGAATATTCTTCTGTGCACTTGTTTGTTTTATCTCTAAGTAGTTTTCACTTCCAGTTTTAAGTTGTTCTCTATCTTAGTATGGATAGGGAATGCGAATTACAAAAAAAAATTAGTTATTCTCTATCTTAGTATGGATTGGAAAGACGAGTAATGGTTAAGTGGGGGTCGACCTTGAACACTTGTGTTCATGCCTATGAAACCAAAACAAATCTTTCCATCGAAGATTTTCAGTTAAAAACTTGTAAATATTGTATATATTTTACATATTCCTTTGTACCATAAAAGTAAAATGATAATTGTAGTTCCTAGTTAGTTGGAAGTTGATAGTTTTGCTTTGCTGTCCAAAAACAGATTTTCTATGCTTCACCGTATAAAATGTTTAAAATCATCAGAACATGCTATTGACCTGAAATTTCTTGAGTGCAAAGTAATGCTTATTATCTTTCTTTCATTAAACTAAATTTTTCTGATTTGAGTTACGTAGTTTTCTCGAAAAATTCGATATTCACCGACTATTCAGTTTAGACAGATTCCTGTGCTTCACTGTAAAAAAATATAAAAAATCTCAGAATAGTGTTTTGATCTGAAATTTTTTGTGCATAAACCTGAGATTATGATATGTCTTTCATTAGTTTTGAGTTTTACGATTTGAGCTACCTAACTATCTCGTTGAGTGTCATCTTTACATACTATTCAGTTTTGACAGATTTCTTAGTTTATTAAATATTGTACTTGGTGTTATTAGTTTCATTATTTTTTCGACAGACAACGGAAATCATGAATACCTTAGTATATACAGTGGCTAATGTTGAGTATAGATTATGAAACTTGTCAATGCTTGAATATTAGTGGATTTTATTTAATGAGTACTAACCCTACTAATGAGTTTTGTGAAGTTTTATGTGGATGTAGCTTATAAGTTCTAATCAATATGGTGATATGAGATGAACAAGAAGACACAAGAGCTCAAGCTTGGGGATGTTTAGGTGCATCCAAAGAATATATTCAAGAAGATACAATCATGTAAGCTTGGGGATGCCCGAGTCATCCCCCTATTCATCAACTAACATGAGGTTGTCTCCTTCATACTCTATATTACCCATCCACATGATATGTATTGTGTTAACTTGTATTATAGTTGCTTTTATATGTCTTGGTTTTATCTTTTTTAGTTTTATTAGGCTCTTTATTTTGTTCTTATTGATTTTTTACTTTCACTTATAATTTGAAAACAACAAAAATAGTTTCTTTTGTTTTCCTTCTTTGTTTGGTTCTCTATTTTGTGCCTAGCTCAAAGGCGTTAAAGAAAAGCACTCTTGGGAGATAACCCATGTTTTCTTTCAGTAATTTTTCTTTTATTTGAATCTTGGAAGTTATTACTACTGTAATGACCTCTCCTTATCATTTTTATTTCGTTTTTGTGCCAAGAAGAACCTCTAATTTGAGGGAGGTAAGATTTGGGGAAGTTGCTGTCCTGAAACAAATTTCTGCGCTACACCGTAAAAAATTGTGAAAATTCTCAGAATATCTTTTTGATCTGAAATTTTTTGAGCATATGCCCCAGGTTATATCCAAACTTTCATTAGTTTTGAACTTTTCGATTTGAGGAACATAAGGTCCTCGAAAAATTCGACCTTTGTCAGCTGTTCTGTTTTGACAGATTTCTGCCACTATTTGTGTTTGCCTCTCGATCGCTTTCTTTTTTATTTTTTTTATCACGGAACTTTTGAGGAAGTTGCTACAGTAGTATATACTTTATATGTGGTGATTTTGAGTTTGAAACTGAACCAAAAAGAGTTGATTTACTATTATGTTTATGCTAATGTTGCTAATAGAATTGTGTGAAGTTTTGTATGAAGGAAGTTTTCAAGTGTAGGGATTGGAGAATGATGAGATGAGATAAAGAATGGACAAAAGCTCAAGCTTGGGGATGCCAATGTCACCCCAAGAAATATCCAAGAGGTACAAGCATCAAAGCTTGGGGATGCCCCCGAGGCACCCCTTCTTCATTGGCAAAAATCAGGTCACCTTTCAACACACTATATTTTTATTGCTTCATATTCTATGCGTTTTTCTTGGAGCGTCTTTACTTTTGCATTCAGTTTTTTTTTTGCTGTAATAAATGGTTGGACCCCAACAAATTTCTTTTAGAGGAGATGTACATTGTTTTTCATTGCCAAGAACACTCTGTTTTTCACTCTTATCGTTCACGAGTGTTCTCTTTTTCTAGAACTGCGTTGGGCTTTTGTTTTTTGCCTTGATTTTTGTTCAGATCTTGTTTTATCTTTGCATCAAGGTGTATTTAGACCACTGGTCTATGTTGGTTTTCATCAAAAGAGTTGTCTCAAAAAGGTTTAAATGTTGTTGGAAAAGAGAAAAAGTTTTATGCAAAAAAGTGGTACAAAAAGGAGCTTGTTTAGACTACGGCTTAGACTTTTTCATGCCATGCTTGATGTCATTTTGATAGTATGCTTAGAATTTTTTGCTGTAGCATGACTTGTCTCAAATGACTGAGATTGCTTAATGAGCCTTTGAAAAAATCATGCGTTGTTTTTATTATATGGAAGCATTTATTTGGTTTTCTCCTTGATGTTTTATTAGGGTTGACTTGGCGCATGCTTATAACATGTTTGACTCTTACAAAGTCGCCATAAGCCTTTATGATCATTTGGTTTTTGACTTGTGATGCCATTTTATGCTTCTTTTTATGATGTTTTATTGCTATGCATGATTATGGCCGTTATTGCTCTCTTAGTTGGTCGCTCCTAGTCTTTTGCTAGCCCTCATTTTGTACTGAGTATGAGATCTACTCGTGCATCCAACTCCCAAAAACCAAGTTATTCCAATGTATCCACTATAAATTCCTATGCATGGTATTTGCAAGCCATTCCAAGTAAATTTTCATGTGCTACCTTTCAAAAACCTTCAAAATACTTCTCATTTTGTGACACTGTTTTCAGCTCATGGGGACGTAGTGGTCGGATTTGCTATCTTCCATATTGTTCTATTCCAAAAAGAAAGAAAAAGGAGAAAAAAAGAAAGAAAGAAAAAGGCATTCCTCCATGGTATGTGAATGTTGGTGGGCACCCGATGGAATCGGTTAGCCATGGTTTGTGAAAGGAAAAAAAAGGTGGGGAGGAGTGTCAAGCTTTATAAAAGAGCACCAAAGTGCCAATCTCTCTCTCTCTCAAAAACTTGCTTATTTTTGTATGGAAGATAGTAAGAACCCCATTGCCAGTCATTGACAAAGACAACCACCTCTCAAAACCCAATTTTTATCTCTCTATTTTACAAATGAAAAGGTCTAGCACATGTTTAATCACTACTTCCCTCTGCGAAGGGCCTTTTTTATTTTTATGTTGAGTCACCACCTTCTACCTTTATGCACCGTCTAAGAGAGCATAGTTGCCATTCTGAGTTTAATGTGCATAGTCCCAAAGTTTTTCATTGATTGATTCATGATTATGGTTTCACTTGTTCTTAAATTATTTGTATCTAGTCGCCCTCTTAAACACGAAGGTGTTCTATGCATTTATGTTTTGCTATTCTATGAAGGACAAGCTGAAAACCATTTGCTATGTTTTTCAATATGATTTGAACACACGTTTGACTTTCATTATTTCATTGTTCATGATCTTTCGTTTGTGTTTCTTTTCATGTTACAATGTGGTTGCTAAGTTTTTATTGTCAAGATTATGTCTCTTATACCCATGTTTTAAGTTCTTTGATCCCAGCACTCAATGCTTACATAGATGATCAAGATTGTGATGGTGCATGTCACCTCAAAAATTATTCTTTGGTTTTTCACTTACCTACTTGAGGACGAGCAGGAGTTAAGCTTGGGGATGTTGATACGTTGCAAACGTATCTATAATTTTTTATGCTTCATGCTTGTTTTACACCAATTGCTATATGTTTTATCTACACTTTGTAGCACTTTTATGATTTATTTGGACTAACCTACTAATAGTTGCAAAAGCGCACAATGTTCTTGTTTTACACTTTGATGTGTAGAATTTACCAAGAATACAACTGGAAACCTTGTTGGAGTCAATTTGGGACTTTCCTGAAATCTATGCCAGAACTTTTTTCGAAGATGGTCACGTTACGGGTCAAAGACAGCGTCAAACGGAAAACTCTTCAACTACAAAGTTGTAGGCAATTTCACGGCAAACATTCTGGACATAAAATTCGCCTGATTCTGAGTCTGAACAGCCGAGTTAGGCCCGATCTAGTGCGGCCAAGATGGGGAGACAGAAATCCGAGAAGCTATATAAGGGGAGGAAACCTAACTCGTGGGAGACACCTCCACCCACGAATTTGCAGCCACCAGAGCCATGTTTTCGCCTCCCCCATGGATCCCATCTCCATGGGGGAGGGCTCCCATGAAGCCATGAAGAAAGAGGGCTAAGGGGCGGCGCTCCCCCATGATGCCGACAGCGGGGGAGTCCTCCGCGCCGCCGCCGCCCGCGCCCCTCGCTGCTCATCTCCGCCATCTTCACCGCTATCTCCATCACCAACTCCTCCTATTATGCAGTGGTTCATCCTCCCACACACCTCTGTGTCGTCCTATGTAAACATGGTGTTTGATGCTATAATATTTATCCTATGATCTATGTCTTGTTTCCATAGTTTATTTGTTCTTAGATTGATTTGTTCATGTCTTTGGTTCATTAGAGTTGTATGTTGATATGGTACTGTCCTTTGGTGTTCATTATATTTATGCGCGCATGGATTAAACATCTTAGGGTTAGTAGTATGTGCAAAAGGAAGGGGTAGTCATGCCGAAGCAACAGAAACCTGAGGACACTAACTAGAACGTTGCACATATGGGAGTAAGAGGACCATTAACTTAAGGCTATGGTTGGGGAAACCTTAATGCATTGTTAGTATTTGCGGATGCTTGCTAACAATCCAATCATATAGTACTTATAATTCCAAGTAGTGAAGTGCATGTATATTTAGCCTCTTGTATAGTACTTATAATTCCTATGAAAAATAGTCTTGTAAAGAGACAAGTCATGAAAGCGCAAAGCAAAAAGCATAGGAAGGCAAAACAAGTACAACTTCAAGAATTGCAACATAAAGAGGGGAAACTCAATATTGTTGAGATCCATCAAACCATGTTTCCCTCTCTCATAGTAACTTTTAGTAGTATCATGAATAGAACTAACAATATAACTATCATGTAAAGCATCCCTATCATGAGCTACATGCATAAAAGAATTAATACTCACCACAGGAACAATAGTAGTAGGAGCAAATTCAATAGAATAATTATTCTCATCACCATGATCATCATAAATAGGAGGCATATTGTAATCATAACTAATTTTATCCTCAATAGTAGGTGAACTGAAAATATTATACTCATCATCATAGCCATCATAAACTAGAGGTTTAGTATCATCACAAGCTAGAGAACAACTATTTCGCAAAGCATATTCTTCAAACATATCATCATAAGAAGGAACATCACATATGGGAGATAAAATATTATCAAAACAAACTTTCTCCACTAAAGCTGGGGAACTAAAAATATCATGCTTAACAAAACCAGCTTCCCCAAGCTTAGACTTTTCTATAGCATTAGCAATAACGGTGTTCAAAGCATTCATACTAACAAAACTATTTGCATGCAAATTAAGCTCCAAAGGTTTTTCAATTTTCTCTTCAAACACTTCATATCTAAATTCAGGAAAAAGACTACAGAACTCTTTGTTTTCCATTAAGCCTAACTAGTGAAAATACCATGCATAGGAATTTATAGTGGACACAATGGCAAACCTGGTTTTTGGGAGTTGGATGCACGAGTAGAGCTCATACTCGGTACAAAATGAGGGCTAGCAAAAGACTGGGAGCGACCAACTAAGAGAGCAATAATGGCCATAATCATGCAAAGCGACAAAGCAACATTAAAAGAAGCATAAGATGGCATCAAAAGTCAAAATCTAAATGATCATAGAGGCTATAGGCGACTTATTTTTGTAGTCAACATGGTGTAAGCATGTGCCAAGTCAACCCAAATAAAGCATCAAAGGAGAAAACCAAATAAATGCTTCCATATAATAAAAACAACGCATGATTTCTTCAAAGGCTCATTAAGCAATCTCAGTTATTTGAGACAAGTCATGCTACAGCAAAACCACTAATCATACTATCAAAAAGACATCAAGCATGACATGAAAAAGCCTAAGCCGCAGTCTACACAAGCTCCTTCTTGTACCACTTTTTTGCACAAAGCTTTTTGTCTTTTCCAACACCATTCAAACTTTTTATAAACACCTCTTTTGATGAAAACCAATAAAGATCAGAGGCAAAAATACACCTTGATGAAAACATATAACAAGATCTGAACACAAATCAAGGCAAAAAATGCGAGCTAAACGCAGTAGCAGAAAAAGAGAACACTCATTGAACGATAAGAGTGAAAACTAGAGTGTTCTTGGCAAATGAAAAGCGAGTTCATCTCCTCCAAAAGAAACATGATGTGATATAACCATTTATTGCAGCAAACAAAACTAAACTAACAAAGAAAACTAAAACAACTGACGCTCCAAGAAAAACACATAGTGCATGAAGCAATAAAAATATAGTGTCTTGAAAGGTGACCTGATTTTTGCCGATGAAGAAGGGGTGCCTCGGGGGCATCCCCAAGCTTTGACGCTTGTACTTCTTGGATATTTATTGGGATGATGCATGGGCATCCCCAAGCTTGAGCTTTTGTCCATTCTTCATCTCATCTCATCATTCTCCAATCCCTACACTTGAAAACTTCCTTCATACAAAACTAAACACAATTCTATTAGCAACATTAGTGTAAGCATAGTAATGAATCAACCCTTTTCAGTTCAGATTTCAACACAAAACCACCACATATATAGCATATACTACTGTAGCAACTTCCCCAAAAGTTCCGTGGTTAAAAGAACTCAAAAGAAAGCGATAAAGCGGCAAACACAAATATTGGCAGAAATCTGTCAAAACAGAACAGCTGACAAAGGTCGAATTTTTAGAGGGTTTTCTGTTGCTCAAATCAAAAAGTGTTCAACTAACTAAAGTTTGGATATGACCTGGGGCATATGCACAAGAAATCTCAGGTCCAAAAGATATACAGAGAATTTTCACGAATTTTTATGGTGCAGCACCGAAAACAGTTTCAGGACAGCAACATCCCCAAATCTTACCTCACTCAAATTAGAGGCTTCTCTTGGCACAACAACGAAATACAAAGGATAAGGAGCGGTTATTACAGTAGTAATAACTTCCAAGACTCAAATAAAAGAAAAGGTACTGAAAATAAAACAATGGGTTATCTCCCAAGAGTGCTTTTCTTTAACGCTTTTGAGCTAGGCGCAGTAATTTGCAAAGATGCTCATGTGGGCGCCATATAAGAGCTTGAGGCAAAGGCGCCATATAGGAACTTAAAGCAAAAGAGAGCATCTAAAAGTATGTATGGAACACATTTAAATCTAAACCACTTCCTATGAAAAATAGTCTTGTAAAGAGACAAGTCATGAAAGCGCAAAGCAAAAAGCATAGGAAGGCAAAACAAGTACAACTTCAAGAATTGCAACATAAAGAGGGGAAACTCAATATTGTTGAGATCCATCAAACCATGTTTCCCTCTCTCATAGTAACTTTTAGTAGTATCATGAATAGAACTAACAATATAACTATCATGTAAAGCATCCCTATCATGAGCTACATGCATAAAAGAATTAATACTCACCACAGGAACAATAGTAGTAGGAGCAAATTCAATAGAATAATTATTCTCATCACCATGATCATCATAAATAGGAGGCATATTGTAATCATAACTAATTTTATCCTCAATAGTAGGTGAACTGAAAATATTATACTCATCATCATAGCCATCATAAACTAGAGGTTTAGTATCATCACAAGCTAGAGAACAACTATTTCGCAAAGCATATTCTTCAAACATATCATCATAAGAAGGAACATCACATATGGGAGATAAAATATTATCAAAACAAACTTTCTCCACTAAAGCTGGGGAACTAAAAATATCATGCTTAACAAAACCAGCTTCCCCAAGCTTAGACTTTTCTATAGCATTAGCAATAACGGTGTTCAAAGCATTCATACTAACAAAACTATTACATGCAAATTAAGCTCCAAAGGTTTTTCAATTTTCTCTTCAAACACTTCATATCTAAATTCAGGAAAAAGACTACAGAACTCTTTGTTTTCCATTAAGCCTAACTAGTGAAAATAAAAACAAGAAACAAAAAGATGTAATTGCAGAATCTAAAGGAAATAACTTCGAGCACTCACCAGCAACTAAAAGACTTAGTAGCCAAAGAATGTGAGTACCTTTTACCTTACCTCCCCGGCAACGGCGCCAGAAAAGAGCTTGATGTCTACGCACTTCTATTCTTGTAGACACTTGTTGGGCCTCCAAGTGCAGAGGTTTGTAGAACAGCAGCAAGTTTCCCTTAAGTGGATCACCCAAGGTTTATCGAACTCAGGGAGGTTAGAGGTCAAAGCTATCCCTCTCAAGCAACCCTGCAATTACGATACAGAAAGTCTCTTGTGTCCCCAACACACCCAATACACTTGTCAGATGTATAGGTGCACTAGTTCGGCGAAGAGATAGTGAAATACAAGTGGTATAGATGATTATAAGTAGCAAACGTGATGTGAAATAAATATCGCTGCGAGCAAACAAGTAACAAAATAGCAAGTAAACGGTGTGCAAAGCTTGGAAACAAGGCCTAGGGATCATACTTTCACTAGTGGACACACTCCCAACAATATAACATGAATGAACAAATAAATAACTTCTCTCCACTATAGTACTCTGAATTACTCTCCTATTGAATAACACTAATCATTGTGTAGTGGGTACAGAAGCACCCCTTAAAGTTCATCAAGTACTTGACAAACACCACTCATAGAGACATCCAAATCAGATCACAATTCAAGATAGAAATCATTGCGACTTAGACCAAGTACTAACACGGTGCACACACTGTCAACTTTACACCATGAAAGGAGGAATAGATCACTCAAACTATCATAGCAATAATTATTCTCATAATCCACAAGAGATCACAATCATAGCCTAAACCAAGTACCACCATGATGCACGCACTGTCACCGTTACACCAAGGCAGGAGGAATAGATTACTTTAACAATCACCACTAGAGTACACATAACATCTGAATAATAACATCTACTTGTTCAACATGATACAAAGCTCACGATCACATAAAGATCACATCATGGGAGAGAGAGGTGAACCACATAGCTACCGGTAGAGCCCTCAGCCCCGGGGATGAACTACTCCCTCCTCATCATAGGAGACAGCAAGGTTGATGGAGATGGCGGTGAGGTCGATGGAGACGGCGGAGACGGCGATGGAGACCGATGGAGATGGCTCCGGGGGCACTTCCCCGTCCCGGCAGGGTGCCGGAACAGAGACTTCTGTCCCCCGAAATTTGGCTTCGACGGCGGCGGCGCTGCGGAACTGTTCTGGAAATTTCGCTGACTCCCCTAGGGTTTTCCGTCCCGAGGCTTTATATAGGCGAAGGGGCGTCGTCAGGAGGCAGCCAGGGGCTCCTCACACCAGGGTGGCGCGGCCAGGGCCTGGGCCGCGCCACCTATGTGTGAGGGCGGCCTCTGGCCCCCCTCCGGCTCTCTTTCAGTCTTCGGGAAGCTTCCGGGGAAAATAAGACTTCTGGAACTTGTTTCGTCCAATTCCGAGAATATTTCCTGTGTAGCTTTTCTGAAACACAAAAACAGCAGAAAATAGGGAACTGACACTGTGGCGACTTGTTAATAGGTTAGTTCCAGAAAATGCATAAAAGTGCCACGAAGTGTAACGAAACACAAGGCAAATGGTGTAAAAACAAGCATGGAGCATCAAAAATTATAGATACATTGGAGACGTATCAAGCATCCCCAAGCTTAACTCCTGCTCGTCCTCGAGTAGGTAAGTGATAACAAAAGAAATAATTTTTGAGGTGACATGCACCTACACAATCTTGATCATCTATGTAAGCATTTGTGAGCTGGGATCAAAAGAACTTAAAACATGGGCATGAAAGATATAATCTTGATAATAGAAACTTAGCAACCATGTTGTAAACATGCAAATGAACACAAACAAAAGATCATGAAAATGAAACAGTGAAAGTCAAACGTGTGTTCAAATCATAAGGAAAAACATACAAGTGGTTTTCAGCTTGTCCTTCATAGAGAGCAAAACATAAATGCATAGGACACCTTCAAGTTTAAGAGGGCGACTAGATACAAATAATTTGAGAACAAGTGAAACCATGATCACGAATCAATCAATGAAAACTTTGGGACAATGCACATTATACTCAGAATGACAACTATGCTCTCTTAATGGTGCATAAAGATAGAAGGTGGTGACTCAACATAAAAGTAAAAGAAAGGCCCTTCGCAGAGGGAAGCAGTGATTAAACATGTGCTAAAGCTTTTCATTTGTAAAACAGACAGATAAAACTTGAGTTTTGAGAGGTGGTTGCTTTTGTCAACGACTAGCAATGGGGTTCTTACTATCTTCCATACAAAAAGTAAACAAGTTTTAGAGAGAGAGATTGGCACTTTTGTGCTCTTTTATAAAGCTTGGCACTCCTCCCCGCCTTTTTTTCCTTTCTCAAACCATGGCTAACCGATTCCATCGGGTGCCCACCAACATTCACATTCCATGGAGGAGTGCCTTTTTTCTTTCTTTCTTTTTTTCTTTTTTTTTCTTTTTGGAACAAGCAATATGGAAGATAGCAAATCCGACCACTACGTCCCCATGAGCTGAAAACAGTGTCACAAAATGAGAAGTATTTTGAAGGTTTTTTTCAAAGGTAGCACATGAAAATTTACTTGGAATGGCTTACAAATACCATGCATAGGAGTTTATAGTGGACACAATGGCAAACTTGGTTTTTAGGAGTTGGATGCACGAGTAGAGCTCATACTCAGTACAAAATGAGGGCTAGCAAAAGACTGGGAGCGACCAACTAAGAGAGCAATAATGGCCATAATCATGCAAAGCGACAAAGCAACATTAAAAGAAGCATAAGATGGCATCAAAAGTCAAAAACTAAATGATCATAGAGGCTATAGGCGACTTATTTTTGTAGTCAACATGGTGTAAGCATGTGCCAAGTCAACCCAAATAAAGCATCAAAGGAGAAAACCAAAATAATGCTTCCAAATAATTAAAACAACGCATGATTTTTTCAAAGACTCATTAAGCAATCTCAGTTATTTGAGACAAGTCATGCTACAGCAAAACCACTAAGCATACAATCAAAAAGACATCAAGCACGACATGCAAAAGCCTAGGCCGCAGTCTACACAAGCTCCTTTTTGTACCACTTTTTTGCATAAAGCTTTTTCTCTTTTCCAACACCATTTGAAATTTTTTAAGACACCTCTTTTGAGGAAAACCAACATAGACCAGAGGTCCAAATACACCTTGATGCAAAGATAAAACAAGATCTGAACAAAAATCAAGGCGAAAAACAAAAGCTAAATGCAGTAGCAGAAAAAGAGAACACTCATTGAACGAAAAGAGTGAAAACTAGAGTGTTCTTGGCAAATGAAAAGCGAGTTCATCTCCTCCAAAAGAAACATGATGTGATCTAACCATTTATTGCAGCAAACAAAACTAAACTAATAAAGAAAACTAAAACAACTGACGCTCCAAGAAAAACACATAGTGCATGAAGCAATAAAAATATAGTGTCTTGAAAGGTGACCTGATTTTTGCCGATGAAGAAGGGGTGCCTCGGGGGCATCCCCAAGCTTTGACGCTTGTACTTCTTGGATATTTCTTGGGGTGATGCATGGGAATCCCCAAGATTGAGCTTTTGTCCATTCTTCAACTCATCTCATCATTCTCCAATCCCTACACTTGAAAACTTCCTTCATACAAAACTAAACACAAATCTATTAGCAACATTAGTGTAGGCATAACATATAATCAACCTCTTTTTGCTTCAGGTTTCAACTCAAAACCACCACATATATAGCAAATACTACTGTAGCAATCTCCCCAAAAGTTCCATGATCAAAAGAACTCAAATGAAAGCGATAAAATGGCAAACACAAATATTGGCAGAAATCTGTCAAAACTGAACAGCTGACAAAGGTCGAAATTTTGAGGGATTTTCTGTTGCTCAAATAAAAAAGTGTTCAACTAACAAAAGTTTGGATATAACCTGGGGCATATGCACAACAAATCGCAGGTCCAAAAGATATACAGAGAATTTAGACGAATTTTTACGGTGCAGCACCGAAAACGGTTTCAGGACAGCAACATCCCCAAATCTTTACCTCGCTCGAATTAGAGGCTTCTCTTGTCACAAAAACGAAATAAAAAGGATAAGGAGCGGTCATTAAAGTAGTAATGACTTCCAAGACTCAAATAAAA
This sequence comes from Dactylis glomerata, assembly GCA_007115705.1. Taxonomy (NCBI): domain Eukaryota; kingdom Viridiplantae; phylum Streptophyta; class Magnoliopsida; order Poales; family Poaceae; genus Dactylis; species Dactylis glomerata. The sequence goes on along the minus strand of QXEO01000164.1, from coordinate 1,671,781 downwards.
GAAAAAGTACTGAAAGTAAAATATTGGGTTATCTCCCAAGAGTGCTTTTCTTTAACGCCTTTGAGCTAGGCGCAGTAATTTGCAAAGATGCTCATGTGGGCGCCATATAAGAGCTTGAGGCAAAGGCGCCATATAGGAACTTAAAGCAATAGAGAGCATCAAAAAGCAAATGTGAAAGACATTTATATCTGAACCACTTCCTATGCATAGGAATCTTGTAAGAAAATAAATCAATGAGGCACATAGTAGCAAGCATGGATAGATAAAGCAAGTGCCACTTCAAGATTTGCAACATAAAGAGGGGAAACTTAATATTGTTGAGATCCATCAAACCATGTTTCCCTCTCTCATAATAACTTTCAGTAGCATCATGAATAGAACTAACAATATAACTATCACATAAAGCATCCTTATCATGAGCCACATGCATAAAAGAATTAATACTCACCACAGGAACAATAGTAGTAGGAGCAGATTCAACAGAATAATTATTCTCATCACCATAATCATCATAAATAGGAGGCATATTGTAATCATAACTAATTTTATCCTCAATAGTAGGTGAACTGAAAATATTATACTCATCATCATAGCCATCATAAACTAGAGGTTTAGTATCATCACAAGCTAGAGAACAGCTATTTCGCAAAGCATATTCTTCAAACATATCATCATAGCAAACTTTCTCCGCTAAAGCTGGGGAACTAAAAATATCATGCTTAACAAAACCAGCTTCCCCAAGCTTAGACTTTTCTATAGCATTAGCAACAACGGTGTTCAAAGCATTCATACTAACAACACTATTAGCATGCAAATTAAGCTCCAAAGGTTTTTCAATTTTCTCTTCAAACACTTCATATCTAAACTCAGGAAAAAGACTACAGAACTCTTTGTTTTCCAGTAAGCCTAACTAGTGAAAATAAAAACAAGAAACAAAAAGATGTAATTGCAGAATCTAAAGGAAATAACTCCGAGCACTCACTAGCAACTAAAAGACTTAGTAGCCAAAGGATGTGAGTACCTTTTACCTTACCTCCCCGGCAATGGCGCCAGAAAAGAGCTTGATGTCTACGCACGCGTCTGTTCTTGTAGACAGTGTTGGGCCTCCAAGTGCAGAGGTTTGCAGAACAGCAGCAAGTTTCCCTTAAGTGGATCACCCAAGGTTTATCGAACTCAGGGAGGAAGAGGTCAAAGCTATCCCTCTCAAGCAACCCTGCAATTACGATACAGAAAGTCTCTTGTGTCCCCAACACACCCAATACACTTGTCAGATGTATAGGTGCACTAGTTCGGCGAAGAGATAGTGAAATACAAGTGGTAGTGATGATTATAAGTAGTAACTGTGATATGAAATAAGTATCGCTGCGAGCAAACATGTAACAAAACAGCAAGTAAACGGTGTGCAATGCTTAGAAACAAGGCCTAGGGATCATACTTTCACTAGTGGACACACTCCCAACAAATATAACATGATTGAACAAATAAACAACTTCTCTTCACTATGGTACTCTGAATTACTCTCCTATTGAACAACACTAATCATTGCGTAGGGCTACGAAGCACTCCTCAAAGTTCATCAAGTACTTGACAAACACCACTCATAGAGATATTCAAATCAAATCACAATTCAAGATAGATATTATTGCAACTTAGACCAAGTACTAACACGGTGCACACACTGTCAACATTACACCATGAAAGGAGGAATAGATCACTTCAATACTATCATAGTAATAATTATTCTCATAATCCATAAGAGATCACAATCGTAGCCTAGACCAAGTACCACCATGATGCACGCACTGTCACCGTTACATCATGGCAGGAGGAATAGATTACTTTAATAACATCACTAGAGTACACATAATATCTGAATAATAACATCTACTTGTTCAACATGATACAAAGCTCACGACCACATAAAGATCACATCATGGGAGAGAGAGGTGAACCACATAGCTACCGGTAGAGCCCTCAGCCCCGGGGATGAACTACTCCCTCCTCATCATAGGAGACAACAAGGTTGATGGAGATGGCGGTGAGGTTGATGGAGACGGCGGAGACGGCGATGGAGACCGATGGAGATGGCTCCGGGGGCACTTCCCCGTCCCGGCAGGGTGCCGGAACAGAGACTTCTGTCCCCCGAAATTTGGCTTCGACGGCGGCGGCGCTGCGGAACTGTTCTGGAAATTTCGCCGACTCCCCTAGGGTTTTCCGTCCCGAGGCTTTATATAGGCGAAGGGGCATCGTCAGGAGGCAGCCAGGGGCTCCTCACATCAGGGTGGCGCGGACAGGGCCTGGGCCGCGCCACCTATGTGTGAGGGCGGCTTCTGGCCCCCCTCCGGCTCTCTTTCGGTCTTCGGGAAGCTTCCGGGAAAAATAAGACTTCTGGAACTTGTTTCGTCCAATTCCGAGAATATTTCCTGTGTAACTTTTCTGAAACACAAAAACAGCAGAAAACAGGGAACTGACACTGTGGCGACTTGTTAATAGGTTAGTTCCAGAAAATGCATAAAAGCGCCACGAAGTGTAACAAAACACAAGGCAAATGGTGTAAAAACAAGCATGGAGCATCAAAAATTATATATACGTTGGAGACGTATCAATAACAAAACAATAATTTTTGAGGTGACATGCACCAACACAATCTTGATCAAACGATGTAAAGCATTGAGTGCTAAGATCAAAGTAATCTAAACATGGGCATAAAATACATAATCTTGACAATAAAACTTAGCAACCATGTTATAACATGAAAAGTAACAGAAACAAAAGATCATGAGTAATAATGCTTTGAAAGTCAAGTATGTGTTTCAAGCATATAGAAAAACATAACAAAGTGGCATTCAGCTTGTCCCTCATGGAGTAGCAAAACATAAATGCATAGGACTCCTTCAAGTTTAAGAGGGCGACTAGATACAAATAATTTAAGAATAAGCAAAACCATAATCATGAATCAATCAATAATAAATTTTGGGACTATGCACATTATACTCAAAATGACAGCTATGCTCTCTTAGACGGTGCATAAAGGTAGAAGGTGAAGACTCAACATAAAAGTAAAAGAAAGGCCCTTCGCAGAAGGAAGCAGGGATTAAACATGTGTTAGAGCTTTTCATATGTAAAACAGAGATAAAAAATTTATTTTGAGAGGTGGTTGTTCTTGTCAATGACTGGCAATGGGGTTCTCACTATCTTCCATACTAGACAAGTTTTGAGAGAGATTGGCACATTTGTGCTCTTTTATAAAGCTTGGCACTCCTCCCCACTTTTCTTTTCACAAACCATGGCTAACCGATTTCATCGGGTGCCACCAACTTTCACATACCATGGAGGAGTGCCTTTTTCTTTTCTTTTCCTTTTTTTTCTTTTTTGAAATATTACAATATGGAAGATAGCAAATCCGACCACTACGTCCCCATGAGCTGAAAACAGTGTCACAAAATGAGAAGGATTTTGAAGGTTTTTTTGAAAGGTAGCACATGAAAATTTACTTGGAATGGCTTGAAAATACCATGCATAGGAATTTATAGTGGACTCTTTGGAATAAACTTGGTTTTTGGGAGTTGGATGCACGAGAATTATTCCCTCTCGGTACAGATGAAGGCTAGCAAAAGACTAGGAGCGACCAACTAAGAGAGCAATAGCAGCCATAATCATGCATAGCGACAAAACATTATTAACCAAAGTATAAAGTGATATCATAAGTCAAAAAACAAATGATCATAGAGGCTTGAGGTGACTTGTTAAAGTCAAACATGGTGTAAGCATGCGCCAAGTCAACCCAAATAATGCATCAAAGGAGAATACCACAATAATATGCTCCCATATAGTAAAAACAACGCACGATTCTTTCAAAGGCACATTAAGCAATCTCAGTCATTTGAGACAAGTCATGCTATAGCAAAAACTACTAAGCATATAATCAAAATAACTTCAAGCATGATATGCAAAAGTCTAAGCCACAGTCTAAACAAGCTCCCATTTGTACCACTTTAGGCATGAAACTTTTTTCTCTTTTCCAACACCAATCAACCTATTTGAAACAACTCTTAAAGATGAAAACCAACATAGACTAAAGGTCTAAACACACCTAGCTACAAAGAACTAACAAGTTCTGAACAAAAATCAAGGTGAAAAATGAAAGCTAAACGCAGTACTAAAAAAAGAGAACACTCGTTGAACGAAAAGAGTGAAAACTAGAGTGTTCTTGGCACTAAAAATCGGAGTGCGTCTTCTCCAAAAGAAACATATTGGGGTCCAACCATTTATTACAGCAATCAAAAAAAAAGAAAACTGAAAGCAAAATTAAAGATGCTCCAAGAAAAACACATAGTATACGAAGCAATAAAAATATAGTGTCTTGAAAGATGACCTGATATTTGTTGATGAAGAAGGGGTGCCTCGGGGCATCCCCAAGCTTTGACGCTTGTACCTCTTGGATATTTCTTGGGGTGACATGGGCATCCCCAAGCTTGAGCTTTTGTCCATACTTCATCTCATCTCATCATTCTCCTTTCCCTACACTTGAAAACTTCCTTCATACAAAACTTCACACAATTCTTATTAGCAACATTAGTGCAAGCAAGATAGTAAATCCACCCTTTGGTTCAGTTTCAACTCAAGTATAACACCCATTAAAGCTTAAGCTACTGTAGCAACTTCCTCAAAAGTTCCGTGATCAAAAGAACTCAAAAAGTAAGAGATAACCCTAAACCCTAAACTCAAAAAGAAAGAGATCAAAAGAACTCAAAAAGAAATAGTGGCATAAATCTGTCAAAACAGAACAGCTGGTAAAGATCGATTTTTTTGAAAATCTTTTGTTGCTCAAATCGAAAAGTGCAAAACTAATGAAAGTTAGGCAATAACCTGGGGCATGTGCACAAGAAATCGCAGATCAAAAAGACATTCTGAGAATGTTCACGAATTTTTACGGTACAACGTAGAAATTTGTTTCAGGACAACAACTTCCCCAAATCTTACCTTCCTCCAATTAGATGTTCTTCTTGGCATAAAAACGAAATAAAAATGATAAGGAGAGGTCATTACAGTAGTAGTAACTTCCAATACTCAACAAAAAGAAAAAGTACTGAAAAAAATATTGGGTTATCTCCCAAGAGTGCTTTTCTTTAACGCCTTTGAGCTAGGCGCAGAAAGTGGAAATCAAGTATTTTCAAATAAAGCATTAAGATCAATAGCAGAAGTCTTTTCAACAAGGAATTGTATTTTATCCAAATGAGTTTTTGAAGATCCTTTATGAACACTCTTGGGTTCACTACTTTCATCAAAAGGGTTTTCAGGAACAATCAAATCAAAATTCTTTTCCAACGCTTCATGCATGCATACGAGTTTGAAAGGTATTGGTACTTTGATTTTTTCCTTATTTCTACCAACAACCTCTACATGTGAGCCAAGCATATTAAAACGCTCAAAAACTTTCCTAGCTTCTATAACAACATCTCTAAATTCTTTACGCAAAGTCTCCAAAATAAAATCTTTCTTTTCGGAGTCTTCGATATCATGAAGCTTAAGAAACATTTGTTGCATAAAGGGATTAAGGTTAACAAACCTAGCCTCCAACATGTGAACTAAGTAAGCATCTTCAACTTCATAACTAGGAGCAAGTTCGGCTAAAGATCTATCCTCAACATCTTTATGCTTACTGACATGATTAAAGAACTCTTCGATGTTATCTTTCCCAATTATAGAACCACTACCTATTGAAAGGTCTTCCAGGACGTACTTAGGGAACAACATAATGAACTAAAAGTAACGAAATACCAACTATAAAAGGAACTAATTTTTTTGTATTTTCAATAAAAAGATGCAAGCAAAAATAAAGTAAAGAAAGTAAGCAAAACAATAACAAAGTAAAAAGATTGGAAGCGAGAGACTCCCCTTGCAGAAATCCTCTTTCTCCCCGGCAACTGCGCCAGAAAAATGCTTGATGGTGCGTGGTAGGCACCCAGTTGGGAACCCCAAGAGGAAGGTATGATGAGCACAGCAGCAAGTTTCCCTCAGTTATGAAACCAAGGTTTATCGAACCAGTAGGAGAAAGAACCAACTTCTGAAGGTTGATGCTATCTGGCTTGGCGACAGCTCTAGACAATTTATATGTGGCACCTTATCTGGGGCATAGCTTTGCACCATGAGCAACATGGAATATGCACACAACACAACCAAAGTACTTTGCTCCAACTAGCAGTGAGGTTGTCAATCTCACCGGTGTGTTGTAAACAAAGGATTAAATGTATCGTGTGGTAAAAGATATTTGTTTGCGAGAAAGTAAATAATGCTTGTAAAGGTAAACAGTAATATGAATGTAAAAGAATGGACCGGGGTCCACAGTTCACTCGAGGTGTCTCTCCATAAAGATAAATAACATGCTGGGTAAACAAATTACAGTTGGGCAATTGACAGAATAAATAATGCAAACAAATGCATGTACATGTCATGAGGATCACTATGTGACGAGGGTTAACTCGACAAATGTCCAATATGAAGAACTTAGGATCGGGGGAGTAGGGCGTCGGATGAACTTGAAGGTAAATCAGTCAAACAAGGTGTATATCGAAAGTAAACGTAAGAGTAAACTTGGCTTGCTTTCAATCTGTCCCTCACCGTCCTCTCCTAGCCCCTATATATAGGTGGCTAGGTCTCAAGGATCGGGAGGGGTCCGATACAGATTACAATATCGTCATACAACATGAACTTGTATTTCGACTAGCATTACAATTGGGCCTAGCTTAATGGGCCTTAGGGGTACTTAACTGACGGGCTCTATTATCTATACCCTTGTCAGTAGCCCCCGAGATTCTACCAGAATTGCAGATTCGGGTCGAATCTCAAATCTTCAAATATTCGACTTGATCAATCTTTGACTTCTTTAGATCTTCAAATCTTTGACTTGTTCTTCGAATATCTTTCATTATATTATCTCGCAAGGGGTTTTGATGAACAAGCCTAACAACTCCGACGGATCAAGAGGCCAGTTAACTACCAGAACAGATACTTGTCACCTACTTCAAATTCAACCCCCTTGGACTTGAATTTAGGAAACCGGTCAAACCCATTCTTTTTGCCGCATTTAGGACTTATAAAGAATGAATCCCAGTGGTTCTGAGGGTACCCAGTGCGTCCACCAGGATTTTCTTCGCGTCGTAGACACGGATAAGTACCAGCATAGCGCATTCATGTGCGTATACCAGGCCACACAGGACGGATCCTGGGGTCTTACCTTCATGATATATTTCAATCATGGCATTCGAATTTTGTCGCGATGACGCAACTCGAGAATCATATGTCGCAACCTTGTTTGACTGATTAGAATGTGCAAACTAGTCGAATTTGCTATTTTTAGATTCTCATAAATAACTCCCGATGGTAGTAATCGACCTATTTTTGTCGTCAATAAAGTCGAAGTTTGTTGTCGACTAAAGGTAGTCGATTGCGTCTATATTATCTGTCAACCGGTTGGTTTTCTATCATTGGGTGCACCACCAATGCTCCTGAGGCTATAGGCGAGTATTTTTATCCAATCATAAACTTTAATCTTTTCGTCTTCCTTTTTGTCGACTCCTTTTTATCGGGTGCGCGTCCAGTGCTCCCGATGGTAGTAGCCCCCGAGGCTATAGCCGAAAGTTTTCGGGTATAGGCTCAAAATATAATATTGTCGCCTAGTAGCTTGTCTTCTGCAAAAATTTTGGCACATTTTGTGTTTGAAATATTCACTCTACCCTTTCTAATGACATGAGCCCCCGAGTCTGCGACGAGGTGCGGTTTGCTTCCTTGACATATCTCCATACTTTACTTAGTCATAGCGTATCTTTTCTTCTCCTTATCGTTGCCTTTACTATCGTTTGACCTTCTGCTCGGGGCTGAATATAAAAGCCCATAGATATACTTGGACTTTAAATTTGCAAAGGCCCATTAAGGTTTGTTTATACTTAAACCGTATTGGCTTAGGGAAAAACCCTAATTCTTTCACTACCATCTTCCTCCGCCGCATCATCTTCCTCTTCCTCATCTCATCTAGGGTTTTTCCTCTCCGTTTTTGTCTCCATGGCCGATGCAGGTTGATCGCGTCTGAACATCAGCGCTCCAATGAAAAGCGAGGTCGTGGCCGCCCTCGCGGCAGTAAGAACAAGTCCAGAGGCCCAGCTGTAGCGGCCTCATCGTCCGCTCCTCCGAAGCGGTGCCCTGGCCGCCCTGCGGGGAGTAAGAATAAGCCCAAGTTTTCATCTGTTGCGCCAGGTCCCAGCGCCCCTCCTCATAATGCTTCTCCTCCTCTGCCGCCCAAAGTGTACTCCTTCTGCATCACCGGCGCTCAGTGCCGCGAGATTCAGCGAGTGCCGCTGAAGTTTACCAAGTTCATGGATGGGCAAGAGCTACGGGAAGAAATTCTTCATGAACACTCTGGGGGAGGAACTCCCTATGAAGTGGAGGTCTGGTATGACGGGGCCGGCGAGATGTACTTCAAGGGCGGCTGGTCTCAATTTGCAGAAGACCATGACCTCCACCAAGGCTTCTTTATGATCTTCGACTACCATGTCGGTACGTCGAAGTTTGATGTGAAGATCTATGACTGTACTCAATGCCAGAAGGAGTATGAAGCTGAAGTGCATTTTCAGTAGATCTTATGCAATCTCCTTTTCTAGTTATCCTTTTACGTGTAATAAGTAGTCATGAATTATATCTTATGCCAGCTTTATTAATAGACCATGGGAACGAGTCAACGTTCTGAGGTATGCTTTTGATGTTTTATCAGGTTACCTTGAACCGTGCTTATTTTTATTGATTATCGGGTTGCAAACAACCTAGCAGTATGTCTCAAATAATCGCTGACACCGAATCTCAATAACTTGTTTATTTCATACGACTCGAGGGTCTGAGCCCCCGAGTGGAAAGAAAAATATGTATACATATTGTCAAGTTGTCCCCAAAGAATCCGACCTGTGGCCTCATGTTCTGGGTTCAGAGGGTCATAACTTGAAAGTTTCTTGTCGCCATATTCCTTCTTATGCGTAGAACTGACGTAGTTGCTCTGCATTCCACGGGTTGCTTTCGTCTTTCCCCGTTTTCTTGTCTTGTAGTCGATAAGCTCCTCCTGGTATTACTTCTATCACGATGTAAGGTCCCACCCATGGAGACTCTAATTTGCCATGACCATCTTGTTTGAGTTGTAGGACTAGGTCTCCCACCACGAAAGATCATGGACGAACTCTACTACTGTGATAATTTTGTAGATTTTGCTGATATTGCGTGGCTCTGGCGAGTGCTACGTCTCTTGCCTCGTCGAGTGCATCGACATCATCCTGAAGCGCTTCTGTGGAAGTTGTCTCATCATAAGCCGCAATTCTTGGGGCTTCATGAGTGAACTCGACTGGAAGCACGGCTTCCGCGCCATGGACCAGAACGAAGGGGGTTTCTTGAGTAGCCGCATTAGGTGTGGTTCTGAGACTCCACAGCATGGAGGGCAGTTCATCTACCCAAGCGTGCTTGGCTTTTTCGAGAGGTGCTAACAGCCTCTTCTTTATCAAATTGCATATTAAGCCATTGGCTTTCTTGACTTGTCCATTTGTCTTTGGATGTGCTACAGAGGCGAATTTCAATTTAATTCCCATACTTTCACAGTAGCTCTTGAACTCCTTTGATGTGAAGTTTGTCCCATTATCTATGATGATGCTGTGCGGTACTCAAAAGCGAAAAACTATAGACTTGATGATGAAGTTGATTGCGGCTGTAGAATCTTGGGTTGTTACGGGGGCTGCCTCTACCCACTTGTTAAATTTGTCGACTGCCACCAACATGTAAACATGCCCTCCTGGCCAAGATTTGTGCAATTTTCCTACCATGTCGAGAACCCATTGCGCGAAAGGCCAGTACAGTGGTATCGGCTGTAATTCTGCTGCTGGTGCATGTGGTCGAGATGCAAAACGTTGATAAGCCTCGCATTCTCTCACTATATCTTTCGCGTCTTCAATGGCTGTTAACCAGTAAAACCCTGCACTAAAAGCTTTGGCTGCGATGGCTCTGCTACTGGCGTGATGTCCGCATTGTCATGGGAATTTAGAGACAGTAGCCATGGGGTGGCTTATCGAAGGGGCTCGACGGTGGTGACGATGGGTCCGGCTCGGGATTGTGCCAACAGAGACACCTCGGTTTACCCAGGTTCAGGGCCCTCCCGGGTGGAGGTAAAGCCCCTACTTCCTGCCTGCTTCATATTATCTCGACAGTAGCGATTACAGTGCTCCTCGAGCTGTTCGGGCTAGAGGAGGAAGAAGAAGATCCGGTCTCCCTAGGCTAAGGGTCCAGACCCCCTTATATAGGTGGGGGTCTGGTTACAGGTTAGGTGGCGATCCGGCTGGCTGCCGGCTCCTCCGTGGCCGCGTCCTTGGCGTGATCCTCTGGCCCTGCTCTGACGATCACGCTTTATAAAGCGCCTTTCCCCTTGGACCGGCATCTAGGAGGCATATACCCTCCCTTTTGCCTCAGATCCTGTCGTGGGGAAGGCTCCTTGACCGCTGATTGGCTGAGTCCGGTCGTGGCACTCGTCACTCCTGTCCTTTGCCTCTGTCGTTCTTGTCGGGGCCAGCCCACTTTCGGCGAGACAGCCGTTGGGAGGCTTTTGTCTTCATCACCCGGCTCTGGCTCTCCTCGGTGGAGTCGCCAACCGGCTGTTGGCGTAGCCGGCCCTCTAGGCGGAGCCGGTCTTCTTATCCTAGAGCCGTGGAGATTCCTGGGACGCCAGCAGGCAAATAGCTCCGCCCGTGGCATGCCCCATTAGTCATCCCCACGACACTAGCCCCCGAAACTGGCGAAGTCTCATGGGTTAGCATGGGGCTTCGGCGGGTTCTATTCCTCGCCGAAGTCTTGTTTGTTTTCATCGAAGTCCCAGGATTCTTTGTCTGGTCTGGAGGTTGCTGGTTTCGAGGCCAAGTCGCGCGGAACCCCTCCGGCCGTCTCGAGACGTGCCAGCTCTAGGTCCAATCCAGCTGGCGGCTGCTTGGCGGTCGCAAGCCGGTGCGCTGCCCCCTCAGAACTTGTGCCGCTTTGGGTCTTGACCCCACGCTGCGGCCGGCGCAGTGCGCCAGCGTCCTGTCTTGTCATTTTGACTCTTCGGTCTCCGTAGTGATTCCAGAGGACGTCACGTGACGAGATGCGGCTTGCGTCAGCGACGTGTCCCATCGAAACGCCACATGTATGATTTATTTGCATTAAACCGGCTTAGCTTTTCATGCCTCGCCAGCCTTTAAATCTCGGAGCCCTCGAGGGTTTTCCCCATTCCCGAGCGTCTCCACTCTTTCTCCGCGCCGAGCGGTCACCTCCGCTTCTCTCCCTTCAGCTCCAATGTCGTCGCTCGAAGCCACCAACGGAGCCGGGGCTGGAGCAGCCGGCGGGTCGGGCACAAGCGCGGCCGCCTGCTCGGGAGTCAAAACAAAGCGAAGGACCCGGCGGCGACGCCACCGGTTCCTCGGAGGCGCGGCCGCCCCCCGGGTAGCCGCAACAAGAAGACCCTGGAGGCACTCGCAGCTGCGGCCGCCGCAGAGCCCTTCGGGGTCAGCCGCTCCACCGCCATCGTCGCGGCCCCCGGAGGGGGGGTTGCCTTGGCCGCCGCCAACGCCGCAGCCCCCACGGCCGCGACCTCTGTCGCTGGTCTCACCGGAACTCCCCTGGAGGCAGCGGCCGCCCTCGTCGGCGCCGCGATGGCGGTCGGGGCCGCCCCTCCGGGCCTCGCCAGCAAGAGCGTCAGTGGCTCCTCCAGCGCGGCTGCCGGCAAGCCCCAGCATCCGCCGCCTAAGCAGCGGCTCTCCTACACCCCGAAGCACGGGTTTGCCACCTCCGTGGTGCACCTGCTGGCTGGGTGTGAGGAGCGTCTGCCGCTCCCCGCCAGTTTCATCGGCACGATGGGGAAGAACCCCCCGACGAGCATCATGGTGGAGGATGGCAGCGGCGGCCAGCCCCTGTACCTTGTCGAGGTCCTCCACGACGAGCAGGGGAAGAGCTACCTCACCGAGGACTGGGCGAAGTTCTTCGTTGATTACAACCTGAAGCGGGGCTGGTCTCTCATCCTGACCCACCGCTTCGGGTCGCCTATCCTCTGCGTCCGCATCGTCGACGACTCCGGCTGCGCCCGTGCCTACTCCCCCTGGCCGTGATCGGCGAGCACCCCCGAAGCCCCCTCTTTGACAATGGCATCGTCAACAGAGGTCCAGGGATTTAGGAGGGGGAGTTCTTTTGTTATCTTGGCCCTTAGCGTGGCCCGTATTATGTAATTGCCCATCGTATGTTAAGAACTCTTTCAATTTCCTGCAAATCTTTGCTTGTCCCTCTTCATTTATTGTGTGCTTGCCATCGCGCGAATGTCTTCTGTTTACATCGTCGTGCTGTGATGATTCCCCGGCTAGGGTTCTTCCTTCGGCAAAACTGTTGCCACGCGAATCTGCAGGTAGGGGCTACGATGGCCACTAACTTCACAGACGCTTCTGGCGAGGTCCTCCGGCTTCTGCGCGGAGGGACCAGTGCCTCTGCTGGCCAGCTCTGGGAAGTGCGAGCTCACCCCGGCTTGGAGGGATTGGAGTGAAAGTTGAGTCCTGTGCTGGCTGGAGCGGGGCCGGAGCTGGCATGTCTCCCTTCCCGGGCCCTCGCACGTCCCTTGCCGTGGCTGGAGTAAATCTCCAAGTTTCTGGCTTTAGCCATTACTTTGCGGGCGTTAGGTTTCGATTTCGTCGCTCGTTTGCTAATCATGTCGCAGCGCCAGCTGACCGGACAGCCGGCGAGGTACTGGAGCCGGCCCACTTCTGAGGGCCAATTCCCTTTCCCCCTAGCCCCCGAGTTTTGGGGTAGCTGGACTAACAGCTGGCTCGAAACTAATCCTTCCACGTACGGTGCCAACGTCGAGCGAGGCAGCTCTAGCTTCGAACCTCTTTGACGTGGCTACTCAGCTTTTGTCCGGTTTCCTCAACCATTCGTTGGCTTGCCTTTGTCCGGTTTCCTCAACTTTTTCCTTAATCTTCCCACCCTTCGGCCCTTCTACCCCCAACCGGCAGCCTGGTGCCGGTTGGTCTCCCTTGGGCCGACAGCCGAATGCCGGCCTAGGGTGGGAGCGTGCCGCGGAGTGAGAAGTAGTACTTCAGTTTATCGGGCACCCGACTCGTGCTAGCCAACGCATGGTTAACGAACACTGCCTCCCATGCTTGGTTGAGCAGTTTTCTATCATTTACGGTTTTTCTCTGCGGCTTTCCTTTGTATGTGGCCTGCCGGCTCCTATCCGTCCGGTTGTGCAGAGCCGGAAGGTGGAGGTTGGGCTCGAGACCTTCTTCATACGTAGTACTCGTCCGGCTGACGAGGAATCGATCGTTTTTTAGGGCTGCTGGCTATGGCTCGGTGCCCGGAACCGGCTGCCGGTCAAGTGAATAACGCAGGAAGCAAAACATACACGAAGTGTTTTCCTTGGAGCCGCTCGTAACTAGCCGCTCTGTCATCCTTTATTCATTGACAAGTTTTTCGGGGTACAAGCTTTTGCCTTAGCAGAAGAAAGGTCTGAGGAGACTGACATTCTAGGGACGCTCCGTCTCCTTGTCAGAGTTATCTGCCTTATTCTTCCTGGGCTCTTGTGCGTCGATGAGGTAGTATGCCCCATTGCCCAGCACCCGGCTGACAATGAACGATCCCTCCCAAGGAGAGGACAGCTTGTGTATGCCTTTGGTGTTCTGGATCAGCCGGAGTACGAGATCTCCTTCGCGAAACGCGAGCGGGCAGATTTTCCGGTTGTGGTATCGTCGTAGCTGCTGCTGATAGAGTGCTGATCTGGCCAAAGCCTGCTCTCATGCCTCCTCGAGGAGGTCGATACCATCTTCGCGAGCTTCTTTTGCTTGCTTCTCCATGTACTGGACAACTCTGGGCGCATCGAATTCGATATCAGTGGGCAGCACTGCTTCGGCTCCATAGACCAGGAAGAAAGGCGTGAAGCCGACAGAACGATTTGGAGTGGTGCGTAGGCTCTAGAGCACTGAAGGTAGCTCTTCGACCCAACAGCCGGCTGAGCGCTCAAGAGGCTCGGCCAACCTTTGTTTGATGCCGGCCAGGATCAGCCCATTTGCCTTCTCCACTTGCCCATTTGTCTGAGGGTGCGCCACCGATGCTAAGTCCAGCCGGATGCCCTTCTTGCCGCAGTACTCAGCGAAGACTCCCTTCGCAAAGTTCGTCCCGTTGTCAGTGATGATGTTATGGGGAACTCCATATCTTGTGATGATCTCATTGAAGAACTTGATGGTGGATGAGCCATCGAGCTTTTTGATTGGCTTGGCCTCGATCCACTTGGTGAACTTGTCCACAGCAACCAACAGATGCATCAAGCCCCCGGGTGCGGTCTTGAATGGCCCTACCATGTCCAGGCCCCAGACAGCGAACGGCCAGGTGAGCGGGATGGTCTTGAGGGCTGCTACTGGAGTGTTTCGATGCTTGGAGAAGCGCTGGCAGCCATTGCACTGCTTCACTAGCTGATCTGCGTCCTTCTGGGCTATCGGCCAGTAGAAACCATGGCGGAAAGCCTTGGCCACCAAAGCTCTGGAGGATGCGTGGTGTCCGCACTCCCCTTAGTGTATCTCCCTCAGGAGCTCTATCCCTTCTTCCAGCTCGATGCACTTCTGGAAGACTCCTGACATGCTGCGCTTGTACAGCTCACTGTTGATGATTGTGTATGCTTCCGCGCGGCGCTGAAGTCGCCTAGCTTCCACTTCGTCTTGCGGCAAGTCCCTGGTGATGAGGTAGTTGGAGAATGGCTCCGCCCATGATGGTATCTCCCCTATGTGGAAGACACTGGCGGCCAGGGGATGATACGTCTCAAACGTATCTATAATTTTTGATGCTCCATGCTTGTTTTACACCATTTGCCTATTGTTTCGTTACACTTAGTGGCATTTTTTATGTTTTTTCCGGAACTAACCTATTAACAAGTGCCACAGTGCCAGTTTCCTGTTTTCTGCTGTTTTTGTGTTTCAGAAGTGATACACAGGAAATATTCTCGGAATTGGACGAAACAAGTTCCTGAAGTCTTATTTTACCCGGAAGCTTCCAGAGATCCGAAGAGAAGTAGGAGGGGGGCCACCAGGGCCCCACACATAGGGGCGGCACGGCCAGGCCCTGGCCCGCGCCACCCCCGTGTGAGGGTGCCTGGTCCCTCCTCTGACATCGACCCTTCGCCTATAAAGACCCCCCGACGAGAAAAACCTAAGGGCCCGATCAGTTTTCCAGAATACATCGCGATCCGCCACCGCCGTTGACCCGAAGATCGGGAGGGTCCAGAAGCTCTTCCCGGCACCCTGCCGGAGAGGGGAATCGCCACCGGAGGTCTCCTTCATCGCCATGCTTGCCTCCGGAGCGATGAGTGAGTAGTCTACCTTAGACTATGGGTCCATAGCAGTAGCTAGATGGTTGTGTTCTCCTCTATGTGCTTCATGTTTAGATCTCATGAGCTGCCATACATGATTGAGATCACCGTTATGTAATTCTACATGTTTGGTTTGTTGGGATCCGATGAATATTGGTGTTTATGATTAAGTTGCTGTACTGAATATTATCTTTTATTATCTCTATGTTGTTTATGATCTTGCATGCTCTCCGTTGTTAGTAGCTATCTTGGCCGAGTAGTTGCTAGTGACTCCAAGAGGGGGTATTTATGCTCGATAGTGGGTTCATGCCTCTATTTCACCTGGGGGAGTGACAGAAACCTCTAAGGTGGTAGATGTGCTATTGCTACTAGGGAGAAAACAACATTCATATGCTCATGGGCATATGCTTTGTTTACATTACACACTTTGCTTAATGCAATTATCTGTTGTTCGCAACTTAATACTTGTGGAGTTCTCGGATTGATTCACCACAAGTGGATTATTAGTCATAGATGCAGTTGGATGGCGGTCTATGTATTTTGTTGTAATGCCCAGAGTAAATCTCATAGTTATCTTCTTGACATATCACGTTATCTTTATTCTATCAATTGCCCAACTGTAATTTGTTTACCCAGCATGTGTTATTTTATCTATGGAGAGACACCACTAGTGAACTGTGGACCCTAGTCCTATTTACATCATATTGCTATCACCTGTTTACTTTACTCGTACTGTTTACTTTACTCGCATACTATATTGTTTTCCACTCGATACACTCATAACCTTTGTTTCAAGCAAACCGGTGAGATTGACAACCTCATCGCAAGTTGGGAACAAAGTATTTGTTTGTGTGTGTGCAGGTTCCACAACACCTTCAGTCGTCATTGTCTCTTTTCTCCTGTTCGATAAACCTTGGTTTCTTAAACTGAGGGAAAACTTGCTGCTACACTCATCATACCTTCCTCTTGGGGTTCCCAACGGGCTGGTTATCCACCACACACAAGGACAGTCTGCTCCCACATCAACTACACACCACCACACGCAGCAGCTATTTTTCTGGTGCCGTTGCCGGGGAAGAGAGAAGACTTCTGCGAGGGGAGTTCTTCGCACACACATTCTTTACTTTGTTATTTGTTTTGCTTTACTTTATTTTATTTTAACTGCATTGCTTTTTATATCAAAAACCCAAAAAATTAGAATCCTTGGTAGTTGTTATTTCTTTACTTTAGTTTATCATGCTGTTCCCTAAGTTCGTTCTGGAGGACCTCTCAGTAGGTAGTGGTTCGATTATTGGCAATAGTAACATTGAGGAGTTCTTTAATCACATTAGTATGCATGAGGAAGATGAGGAAAATTCTTTGGTTGAGCTTGCTCCAAGTATTGAAGTTGCTTCTGTTATATTAATTGACATGTTGGAAACTAGGTTTGCTAGTCTTAATCCTTTTATGCAATATATGTTCCTTAAGCTTCATGAAATTGAGGATCCCGAAAAGAAGGCTTTTATCTTGGAAACTTTGCGCCTAGAATTTAAGGATGTCGTTGTTGAAGCTAGGAAAGTTCTTAAACGTTTTAATAAACTCGGTTCACCTATAAAGGTTATTGATACTCATGATGAGGGAACCGAAATACCTATACCCTGCAAGCTTGTGGGATTGAATGATGCTTTCGAAAATAATTTTGCCTGGATTTGTCCTGAAAATCTTTTTGATGAGAATAGTGTACCAAAGCATGATCACAAAGCGTCTTCAAAAACTTATGTGGATGAAATACAATGCCTTATTGACAATACCTCTTCTGTTGATCTTAATGCTTCTTCTGAAGGTACTTGATTCGCACTTTTCTGCGCCTAGCTCAAAGGCGTTAAAGAAAAGCACTCTTGGGAGATAACCCAATGTTTTCTTTTCAGTACTTTTTCTTTTATTTGAGTCTTGGAAGTCATTACTACTGTAATGACCGCTCCTTATCTTGTTTATTTCATTTTTGTGCCAAGAGAAGCCTCTAATTTGAGTGAGGTAAAGATTTGGGGATGTTGCTGTCCTGAAACTGTTTTCGGTGCTGCACCGTAAAAATTCGTGAAAATTCTCTGTTTATCTTTTGGATCTGCGATTTCTTGTGCATATGCCCCAGGTTATATCCAAACTTTTGTTAGTTGAACACTTTTTGATTTGAGCAACAAAAAATCCCTCAAAAATTCGACCTTTGTCAGCTGTTCAGTTTTGACAGATTTCTGCCAATATTTGTGTTTGCCACTTTATCGCTTTCTTTTGAGTTCTTTTGATCATGGAACTTTTGGGGATGTTGCTACAGTAGTATATGCTATATATGTGGTGGTTTTGAGTTGAAACCTGAAGCAAATAGAGGATTGATTATATGTTATGCTTGCACTAATGTTGCTAATAGATTTGTGTTTAGTTTTGTATGAAGGAAGTTTTCAAGTGTAGGGATTGGAGAATGATGAGATGAGTTGAAGAATGGACAAAAGCTCAAGCTTGGGGATGCCCAGCACCCCAAGAAATATCCAAGAAGTACAAGCGTCAAAGCTTGGGGATGCCCCCGAGGCACCCCTTCTTCATCGGCAAAAATCAGGTCACCTTTCAAAATACTATATTTTTATTGCTTCATGCACTATGTGTTTTTCTTGGAGCGTCAGTTGTTTTAGTTTTCTTAGTTGGTTTAGTTTGTTTGTTTGCTGCAATAAATGGTTGGACCCCAACAAATTTTCTTTTGGAGGAGATGTACTCGTTTTCATTTGCAAAGAACGCTCAGTTTTCCACTCTTATCGTTCATCGAGCGTTCTTCTTTTTCCGCTACTGCTTTTGGTTTTCGTTTTCGCCTTGATTTGCGTTCAGACCTTGTCATATCTCTTCATCAAGCTGTATTTTTGCCTCTGATCTTTATTGGTTTTCATCAAAAGAGGTGTTTATAAAAATTTGAAATGGTGTTGGAAAAGAGAAAAAGCTTTGTGCAAAATAGTGGTACAAGAAGGAGCTTGTGTAGACTGCGGCTTAGGCTTTTTCATGTCATGCTTGATGTATTTTTGATAGTATGCTTAGTGGTTTTGCTGTAGCATGACTTGTCTCAAATAACTGAGATTGCTTAATGAGCCTTTGAAAAAATCATGCGTTGTTTTTATTATATGGAAGCATTATTTTGGTTTTCTCCTTGATGCTTTATTTGGGTTGACTTGGCGCATGCTCACACATGTTAGACTCTTACAAAGTCACCAATAGCCTTCATGATCATTTAGTTTTTGACTTTTGATGCCATCTTATGCTTCTTTTAATGTCGCTTTGTCGCTTTGCATGATTATGGCCATTATTGCTCTCTTAGTTGGTCGCTCCCAGTCCTTTGCTAGCCCTCGCCTTGTACTGAGTATGAGCTCTACTCGTGCATCCAACTCCTAAAAACCAAGTTTTCCAAAGTGTCCACCATACATACCTACTAGCAATTTGCTATTCCAAGTAAATTTGACTTGCTTTTATTTTCTCTTCAAATTAAACTCTTACCAGTGTTATGCGAAATTCGGTTAGTAAAGCTCTCACCAACCGGAAGGCACACTTTACTTTTTCCTGTGCTTAAAATTTGACATTGTGGTCTCTTATGTTGAGTTGTTATGCTTGCAAGTTGTAAGTTGGATTCTAGCCCAGCCATGCTGTCATGGGGCAAGCTTTCAACATTGCACTTCTTATTTGAGTTGATATCGTGATCTTTTGTTTATGGATGCCCGCGGTGTGAAATGAATTGGGAATCTTGTGGGGATCATGGAGTTTGTATACGTGTTAGGGAAACGCCGGGCCACCAATCTAAGCCATGCATAATTCATGGTGGAAATTTGCAGCATACCCATGGTGAACATTCGACGACGCATCTCACAATAAAAAGCTAAACCATATAGCAAATAAAAGAGATGTCGAGGTGTTCATTGTCTGCTTGTCCTGTCATTTTGGTGTGGGCTTGTTCCATGTCATCGGGCACGGAGGTACCCCATTGGCGGTTCTCAATGATATGCATATACTTACAATGACAAGAGCCTTGCTTGGGACTCTAAGTAAAGTAGCATGAGGTTTGGGTACTCGTATTCACGGGGCACGAGGTTTTCAACTTATGATTTGTCAAGCATATGCATCATAATTGTTCTCGCATTAACTTTAACCATTCAAGATGCTTATGATGGGGGCAATGAGAGCTCAAAGCCGGTAAGTACCATAATTTTTGAAGGTTATAAAACTTGCAATCACTGCTTCCCTCTGCGAAGGGCCTTTCTTTTACTTTTATGTTGAGTCACCACATTCTTTCTTTATGCACCATTAAGAGAGCATAGTTGTCATTCTTAGTGTGATATGCATTGTCCCAAAGTTCATTGATTGACTCATATGTTTGGTTTCACTTGTTCTTAAATTATTTGTATCTAGTCGCCCTCTTAAACTTTGAGGTGTCCTATGCATTTATGTTTTGCTCTCTTTAAAGGACAAGCTGAAAACCATTTGTATGTTTTTCCTTATGATTTGAACACACGTTTGACTTTCATTGTTTCATTTTCATGATCTTTTGTTTGTGTTCATTTGCATGTTTACAACATGGTTGCTAAGTTCTTATTGTCATGATTATATCTTCATGCCCATGTTTTAAGTTCTATTGATCCCAGCTCACCAATGCTTACATATATGATCAAGATTGTGTAGGTGCATGTCACCTCAAAAATTATTCTTTTGTTATCACTTACCTACTCGAGGACGAGCAGGAGTTAAGCTTTGGGATGCTTGATACGTCTCAAACATATCTATAATTTTTGATGATCCATGCTTGTTTTACACCATTTGCCTATTGTTTCGTTACACTTAGTGGCATTTTTTATGCATTTTCCGGAACTAACCTATTAACAAGTGCCACAGTGCCAGTTTCCTGTTTTCTGCTGTTTTTGTGTTTCAGAAGTGATACACAGGAAATATTCTCGGAATTGGACGAAACAAGTTCCTGAAGTCTTATATCACGGGGAAGCTTCCAGACATCCGAAGAAGAGACGAAGGAGGGCCACGTGGGCCCCACACGCACAGGCGGCGCGGCCAGGCCCCTGGCCGCGCCACCCCTGTGTGAGGGGGCCTGGTCCCTCCTCTGACATCGACCCTTCGCCTATAAAGACCCCCCGACGAGAAGTAGGAGGGGGGTCACCAGGGCCCCACACACAGGGGCGGCGCGGCGAGGCCCTGGCCCGCGCCACCCCCGTGTGAGGGTGCCTGGTCCCTCCTCTGACATCGACCCTTCGCCTATAAAGACCCCCCGACGAGAAAAACCTAAGGGCCCGATCAGTTTTCCAGAATACATCGCGATCCGCCGCCGCCGTCGACCCGAAGATCGGGAGGGTCCAGAAGCTCTTCCCGGCACCCTGCCGGAGAGGGGAATCGCCACCGGAGGTCTCCTTCATCGCCATGCTTGCCTCCGGAGCAATGAGTGAGTAGTCTACCTTGGACTATGGGTCCATAGCAGTAGCTAGATGGTTGTCTTCTCCACTATGTGCTTCATGTTTAGATCTCATGAGCTGCCATACATGATTGAGATCACCGTTATGTAATTCTACATGTTTGGTTTGTTGGGATCCGATGAATATTGGTGTTTATGATTAAGTTGTTGTACTGAATATTATCTTTTGTTATCTCTATGTTGTTTATGATCTTGCATGCTCTCCGTTGTTAGTAGCTATCTTGGCCGAGTAGTTGCTAGTGACTCCAAGAGGGGGTATTTATGCTCGATAGTGGGTTCATGCCTCTATTTCACCTGGGGGAGTGACAGAAACCTCTAAGGTGGTAGATGTGCTGTTGCTACTAGGGAGAAAACAACATTCATATGCTCAAGGGCATATGCTTTGTTTACATTACACACTTTGCTTAATGCAATTATCTGTTGTTCGCAACTTAATACTTCTAGGGTGTTCGGATGATATCCCCGGGGGTGGATTATTAGTCATAGATGCAGTTGGATGGCGGTCTATGTATTTTGTTGTAATGCCCAGAGTAAATCTCACAGTGATCTTCTTGACATATCACGTTATCTTTATTCTATCAATTGCCCAACTGTAATTTGTTTACCCAGCATGTGTTATTTTATCTATGGAGAGACACCACTAGTGAACTGTGGACCGCGGTCCTATTTACATCATATTGCTATCACCTGTTTACTTTACTTGTACTGTTTACTTTACTCGCATACTATATTGTTTTCCACTCGATACACTTATAACCTTTGTTTCAAGCAAACCGGTGAGATTGACAACCTCATCGCAAGTTGGGAACAAAGTATTTGTTTGTGTGTGTGCAGGTTCCACAACACCTTCAGTCGTCATTGTCTCTTTTCTCCTGCTCGATAAACCTTGGTTTCTTAAACTGAGGGAAAACTTGCTGCTACACTCATCATACCTTCCTCTTGGGGTTCCCAACGGGCTGGTTATCCACCACGCACAAGGACAGTCTGCTCCCACGTCAACTACACACCACCACACGCAGCAGGGGATCAGCAGCCCCCGGGTCCGTCGTCGTGCTGGCTTCGTCTGATTGGCCGGCTGGGAGAGCCGGCATGGAGCCGGCAGCCCCCGAATTCTTCGTCGACCCGACCACGCTGGGCTGGCCGGCTGCTTCCTTTAGCCCCGAAGCGGCAGCCCCCGGGTCTGGTGGTGGGACCTGAGCCAGGGCAGGGTCTCCAGTCACGTAGATGGATGAAGATTCCGGCGAGGGCTTGATGGACGGTTTGCGGATGATTTCCAGTGACACCCCAGCTGGGATATCCTGCTTGGTGGAGCCGATCTTGGACAGCCGGTCCGCCTCGTCGTTGTTTGCTCTGGGGACGTGGCGGAACTCGCAGCCCTCGAAGAATCCGCCGAGCTGCTGCATGTAGAAGCGGTAGGAGGCCATGTTGGCGTCCTTGGCATCCCACTCTCCCGAGACCTGGTGCACCACCAGGTCGGAGTCTCCGAAGCAGAGGATCCTCCGGATGCCAATCTCCTTGGCCATCTTGAGCCCATGTACCAGGGCTTCATACTCAGCGACGTTGTTCGACGCACGGAAGTGCATCTGCAGCACGTACTGCAGCTTGTCTCCCTTAGGAGAGGCGAGGACGACGCCGGATCCCAAGCCCCCGAGCAACTTGGAGCCATCGAAGTGCATGCGCCAGTGGGTGGAGTCTGGAGCCGGCGGTAGGTACTGGTGCTCTCCCCAGTCAGCAAAGAAATCCGCTATGATCTGCGACTTGATCGTCGTCCTGGGCTTGTACTGAATGGTATGAGCAGCGAGCTCAATCGCCCATTTGGCTACTCTGCCTGACGCATCCTTGCACCCGATGATCTCCAAAAGCGGAGTGGTGCTCACCACCATGATAGGATGCTCCTCGAAGTAGTGCTTCAGCTTCTTGGCCGCCATGTACACGCCGTATGCGACCTTCTGGTAGTGCGGGTAGTTCTACTTGGAGAGAGTGAGCGCCTCACTCAGGTAGTACACCGGGCGCTGAACCGGCAGCTCCTTGCCTTCCTCAGTGCGCTCCACCACGATCACGACGCTGATGACTCGCGGAGTAGCCGCAATGTAGAGCAGCATTGGCTCTGGCGGAGCCGGCGCAACCAAGATTGGCGCGGTAGACAAGGCTCGCTTGAGGTCGTTGAAGGCGTCATCAGCGCGCTGGGACCAAACGAAGTGGTCTGTCTTCTTCATCAGCTGGAACAGCGGCATGGCCTTCTCCCCGAGCCGGCTGACGAACCGGCTGAGCGAGGCCAAGCAACCAGCAAACTTCTGCACGTCTCTGAGCTGGGTGGGCGGCTCTAGGGCCTCGATGGCTTTTATCTTCGAGGGGTTAGCCTTGATTCCTCGCTGGGAAACAATATAACCTAGGAGTTGTCCAGCCGGCACGCCAAAGGTGCACTTCTCTGGGTTGAGCTTCATGCGATAGCGCTGCAGGTTGGCAAAGGTCTCCTTGAGGTCGTCCAGGAGTGTGCCGCTCTGCTTGGTCTTCACCACCATGTCGTCCACATAAGCATGCACGTTCCTCCCAATCTGCCCTTGCAGACATCGTTGCATGGTTCGCTGGTAAGTGGCTCCAGCGTTCTTCAGGCCAAATGGCATGCTGACGTAGCAGTAAGCTCCATATGGGGTGATGAAGGACGTCTTGATCTGATCCGGCTGGAAGAGCGGGATCTGGTGATAGCCTGAATAGGCATCCAGGAAGGACAACAGGTCACAACCGGCTGTGGAATCGATTACCTGGTCGATGCGTGGTAGCGCAAAAGGATCCTTGGGGCAAGCCTTGTCGAGGCTGGTGTAGTCGATACACATACGCCAAGTGTTATTCTTCTTCAGAACCAAGACTGGGTTCGCAAGCCAGTCAGGGTAAAATACCTCCATGATAAAGCCGGCTGCAAGGAGCCGGGCAATCTCCTCGCCAATAGCTTTCCTTTTCTCTTCCGCAAAATGCCGCAGCGGTTGCTTGACCGGCTTGGCATCCGGCCAGACGTTGAGTGAGTGCTCAGCCAGCTCCCTCGGCACGCCTAGCATGTCCTTTGGAGACCATGCAAAGATGTCCCGATTCTCACGGAGGAAGCTGGTGAGCTCGCTTTCCTATTTAGCAGAAAGGCCGGTGCCGATGATGACGTACTTGGAGGGATCACTCTCATCCAGCAGGATCTTCTTGGTGTCATTAGCCGGCTTGAACTGCTCCACCGGTGACTGGCGAGCCGGCACATCCTGCTGGGTTAGCTCCACGCGATGGAGGAGTTACCGCTTCTCCTCGGTGATGACCAGCGCCTCCACCAGTTGCAAGCTCTCCTTGGCACACGCCAGGGACTTCTTAAAGCTTCCCGAGACAGTGATCACGCCCTTAGGCCCTGGGAGCTTCATCTTCTGGTAGGCGTAGTGCGATACCGCCATGAACTTTGCCAGAGCCGGGCGGCCAAGCAAAGCATGGTAAGGACTGCTGATGTCCACCACCTCGAACCAAATGGGCTCACGGCAGCTATTTCCCTTCTCCCCAAAGAGAACCTCCAGCTGCACCTTGCCCAAAGGGGTGCACGAGTGCCCCGGCACGATGCCATGGAAGGTGAGTCGGCTCGGCTTCAGCTGGGCAAGCGGGATGCCCAGCTTCTCCAGTGAGCTTCGGTAGAGAAGGTTGATGCTGCTGCCACCGTCGATGAGCACGCGGGAGAACCGGCACGTATGCGTATCGGAGCGTAGGATGGGGTCCAAGACCAGAGCATACTCTCCAGGACTGGGCATAATCACGGATGGTCCTCGCGTCCCCACGTGATGGCCGCCTCGGACCAGTGCATGAACCGGGGCTCTGCAGGCATGACGGCGTTCACCTCTGCCTCATGCCAAAGGTCGTTCCTTTTATCCTTGCCGGGGGTGGTAAAGATGTGATACTGCTCAACATCTGCCGGGAAGTCATTATCTTGATCCGGCTCGCTTCCAGCCGGGTCATGCCGTTGGTCCTCCTGACCTCCAGCCGGTTGCGCTTGCGACGCTCCAGGGATCTGCCGAGCGTGTTGCTCCAGCTCTCTCATGAACCGGCACTGACGCGTGGAGTGGGTCGCTTCCCTGCCCGGGGAATTGTGGAACTTGCACGGCTAGTCAAGTGCAGCATCGAGGGTGTACTTGCCCTCTTTGCGCCCCTGACCGCTGCCGGCAGCCCCCGGGCCTCCTTGGTCAGAAGCCGCTCGCTTTGAGCTAGCAGATCCTCTGGGGAACGCCTCAACGTGGTCAAGCCACAGGTGGATGTGCAGCGCCGGTGGGCGAGCCTGGGACTCCGACCCTGGCGCTGGCACCGGGACCTGGCGTGGCCTGCCTGCTCCACCACCTTGCTGGGCGCGGCGGCCTCGGGCGTTGCAGCTCGGAGCATGGCCGCCCTGTCCGCGCCCTCCGCGGCCTCGGCTTGCCGATGGTGACCGCTGGATCTGACCAGGGCCCGCGGTGGCGAAGCTGCGCCGCGGGTCATGAGCAAGCTCGGTCGGTGCGTCTCCATGCACGTCGTAGAACTCGCTGAGCGTGGTGCTCGCGCGGCACCAGTTGGCCTCGTCCTCAGCCACCTTGCTGAGGAGGACGAGACGCGTCCGCTCCAGGGCCTTGGCGACCTGGGCGGGGTCGATGACGCGGCTGAGGGGTGCACGCAGGTCCACCGTGGAGATGTCCGGGGCATCCTGCTCTGGGAGCGGAGCATCCTGCTCCTGCGGAAGAAGGCGTTCGGGCGACGGGCGCTCGGGGCGCGGTGAGTCGCCGCCCTCCTCTTCTCCCAAGGCCATCACCTCGACCATGGCGCCAAGACTGCTGCTTTCACCGCAGCTTGAGCCTCCATCATGGAGAGGGTCAAAGACGTCGGTCACCTCCTCCGGGAAGGGCTTGGCGACGTAGAAGCGGTGGCTGCCGACGTCGAGGAAGGAGCCGCTGTTGCCGAAGCCGTTCTCGAAGTGGGCCAAGTTGTCGCTGACGCAGTCGAAGGTGCCAAACCTCCAGACAAGGCCGGAGGTGACCTTCTCGCCGAGAGCCGATGAGGGTCCCGGCCGGAACTTAACTCCGCTCGCCGCCGCGCTTAGCCCCACGGTGGGCGCCAACTATCGTGGGAATTTAGAGACAGTAGCCATGGGGTGGCTTATCAAAGGGGCTCGACGGTGGTGACGATGGGTCCGGCTCAGGATTGTGCCAACGGAGACACCTCGGTTTACCCAGGTTCAGGGCCCTCCCGGGTGGAGGTAAAGCCCCTACTTCCTGCCTGCTTCGTATTATCTCGATAGTAGCGATTACAGTGCTCCTCGAGCTGTTCGGGCTAGAGGAGGAAGAAGAAGATCCGATCTCCCTAGGCTAAGGTTCCAGACCCCCTTATATAGGCGGGGGTCTGGTTACAGGTTAGGTGGCGATCCGGCCGGCTGCCGGCTCCTCCGTGGCCACGTCCTTGGCGTGATCCTCTGGCCCTGCTCTGACGATCATGCTTTATAAAGCGCCTTTCCCCTAGGACCGGCATCTGGGAGGCATATACCCTCCCTTTTGCCTCGGATCCTGTCGTGGGGAAGGCTCCTTGACCGCTGATTGGCTGAGTCTAGTCGTGGCGCTCGTCACTTTCGTCCTTTGCCTCTGTCGTTCTTGTCGGGGCCAGCCCACTTTCGGTGAGACAGCCGTTGGGAGGCTTTTGTCTTCATCGCCCGGCTCTGGCTCTCCTCGGTGGAGTCGCCAGCCGACTGTTGGCACAGCCGGCCCTCCAGGCGGAGCCGGTCTTCTTATCCTAGAGCCGTGGAGATTCCTGGGACGCCAGCCGGCAAATAGCTCGGCCCGTGGCATGCCCCATTAGTCATCCCCACGACACGCATACTCCTGTGTGGATGTCTTTTAGTATCTCTTGTCCTTCTTGAGGAGTGATGCATCGTTGTAAAACTCCTGTTATACTTTTCTTGTACAGCTTTCCTTGTAACACGACAAAAGCCTTGGATCGTCGTATTATCCTTTTTGCTTCTACTGTGTCTTCGGGTAGCGTTTTGTTTATCATGTAGGCCAAGTATGGCTGCATCCAAGTTTCTTCGATCATCATAACTTCTGCGGGTTCTGCTGTGCTTCCATTGCCAGCCCCCGAGCCTGTTGCTTGGTGCTGTGCTTGCTCTTCTGTAGTCGAAGTTTTGTTGTTCTTTATTGATCTCTCTATGATTTCTTCCCAAAAGACTCCTTGCGGTATGGGTAAGCATTGGGACCCGATATTTGCTAAATTGTCGGCTTCCTCGTTGCTGGCCCTGCTGACGTGCGACACTTTGCACCCATCGAATGTTCCCTCTAGATAATAATATAAATTTCTGTATGCTGTCATGTTGTCGCTGATGGCGTCACACCTGTTCATCACTTGTTGCACGACGAGGTTCGAATCCCCGAATATTTTTAGTCGAGTCGCTGCGTATGCTTTGGCCATTTTCATTCCGTGGACCAGAGCCTCATATTCGGCTTCATTATTAGAAGCTTGAGGAAAACTCATCCTTAAGACATATTTCATCTTGTCGCCTTGTGGTGATATCAGTACCACTCCTGCTCCTGTGACTTGGACCCTTTTTGATCCGTCGAAGTACATTGTCCATACGCTTGATAAATCCGGTGGTCCTGTGTTTTGTAGCTCTAGCCACTCTGCTGTAAAATCTGGCCGAACTTGTGATTTAATCGCCTTTCGCTTTTCGTACATGATGTCCAGGGGTGATAACTTGATTCCCCATAAGGAGACACGTCCTATCGCTGAAGGGTTGTTCAATATGTTGGATAGTGGTGCTTCATTAACCACTATAATTGGGTGCACCACGAAGTATTGCCGTAGCTTTCGTGCTGTTGTGAATACACTGTATGCAAGTTTCTGGTAGTACGGGTACCTCTGTTTTGTTGGAGATAGTACTTCACTGACGAAGTATACTGGCCGTTGGACTCCATGAGCTTTTCCTTCTTCACTTATTTCGACTACTAATACTGTGCTCACCACTTGATGTGTTGTTGCAATATATAGTAGTAGCGGTTCCTTTTCCTTTGGTGCGACCAGCACCGGCGGTGTGGAGAGCACTATTTTCAATTGTGCGAAAGCTGTATCCGCTTCTTCTGTCCACTCAAATTTGTCGTCTGATTTTTTCATCAGTGCATAAAAAGGGAGTGCTTTTTCTCCTAGCCGTGCAACGAATCGACTTAGCACCGCGACGCGCCCTGCGAGTTTCTGTATGTCGTGCAGCTTTGTTGGCTTCCCCATCGTTAGTATTGCTTGGATCTTCTCTGGGTTTGCTTCTATTCCCTTTGCTAATACCAGGAACCCCAGAAGTTGTCCTGCGGATACCCCAAAAGAGCATTTTGTCAGGTTAAGCTTGAGCTTATACCTGTTTAAGTTGTCGAAGGTTTCTGCTAGATCACTGATTAGTGACTCTTCTTTTCTTGTGGTGATGACCACGTCGTCGATGTAGACTTGAATGTTACGTCCTATTTGACCTTCGAGGCAATTTTGCATCATCCGCTGGTAGGTTGCTCCTGCGTTTTTTAGGCCGAAAGGCATGACTTGATAGCAGAACACGCCGTATGGCGTGATAAAAGCCGTCTTTTCCTCGTCTTCTTTTTTCAGTTTGATCTGGTTATAACCAGAATATGCGTCCAGAAAGGAAAGCCTTGCGCACCCTGCTGTGGAGTCTATTATTTGATCAATGCGAGGTAGAGGGAAGGGATCCTTTAGACAGTGTTTGTTGAGAGATGTGTAGTCGATGCACACTCTTTGTACGTCTGTATTTTTCTTGGGTACAATGACTGGGTTAGAGACCGAAGTCGACGATTTGATTTCTCGGATGAATCCTGCATTTTCCAGCCTGTGTAGTTCGGATGCTATTGCTTTTCTTTTGGATTCGTCAAATCGTCTCAATGGCTGCTTAACTGGCTTTGCCTTGGGATCCACGTTTAGTGCGTGCTCAACGAGTTCCTTGGGAACTCCTGGCATGTCTGAAGGATACCAGGCAAAGATTTCCTAGTGCTCATGGAGGAACTCGACAAGCGCGCTTTCCTATGCGGGATCCAGATTTACCGCTATGGAGGTGGTCTTGTTTGGGTCCGTGGGGTGGACCTGGATTTTCTTCGAGTCTTGGGTTGCATAGAAGGCCTGATCTGGCAGGGATCGTCCAACGTCGGGTAGCACATTATGGTCGGTTTCGCCTTTCAACCTTGCATACTCTTGCCGAAAGTTTGCACCAACCTGTTGAATTCTTTGTCACAAGTGTTAGATACTTCGAAGCTACCTTGAACTGTAATTGTTCCTTTAGGTCTTGGTATTTTGAGTGTGAGATATGCATAATGAGGTACTGCCATGAACTTTGCAAATGCTGGGCGCCCCAGGATTGCATGATACTGTGAAGGCCAGTCCATGACTTCAAACTCCAGCTTCTCTCTACGATAATTGTTGTTATTGCCAAAGCAAACGTCGAGTTCTATTTTCCCGAGAGGGTAATTTGCACCTCCTGGTACTATTCTGTGGAAGGAGCAATCTGTTGGCTTTAGACTTTCTAGTGAGATATACATTGCCTTCAGAGTTCTCACGTATATTAGGTTTATGCCGCTTCCTGCATCCATGAATACTCGCCCGACATCATATCCTCCTATTTGCGCCTTTAGTACCATCGGCGAGTGCCCCGGCCTGGGCACTTTCCTTGGGTGGTCTGCTCTGCTGAACCTGACTGGTTGATCGGACCACTGCAGGTACTCTGTAGTAGCTGGTGGCAATGATATTGCTAGATTTACTTGTCTGGATATGCTCTTCCGCTCTTTCTTGGATTTTGGCACTGGTTGTATCATTGCAGATATGTATACTTTTGACTCCAAATGTTTTGCTAGACGCTGTATTTGGTATCCGTGACTCATACTTTTTCCTCCCTGCTGTGGTCCTTGGTTCGAGTCCATGGCGCTTTGCAACCTTAAGAAGGTTCTGCAATCTTTCATCTGGTGGTTGGAAACTCTTTTCCCATTTAGGTACGCGTAATGTATGCGACAAGGTCCATAGAGCATGTCCTCTGCCGACGGGCCAGAGTATTTTGGTTTTTCTACTCCATGATTACTTCTTGTCTAAAACTCCCTGTTTTCATAACCTTCATCATCCCTTCTTTCGTATCCTGTGGCTATCTGATTTCGCCTTGCGTGGCTATCTCCATTGCGGTATCTTCGCCTTTGCCTGCTTGCTCTGTCGACTTCTGGTGAGCGTCCCCTTTGATTGTTATATGCGTCCTCTCCATCGGCAAACCTGTTGGCTACTTCCATTAACTCCGACACTGTCCTTGGCCTTGTTCTCCCTACCTCTTCCACGAGGTCCGAACGACTGCTACTCGTGTGATGGCGCCAGAAAAGAGCTGTGGCGTTTAGTTGACGTGGGAGCAGTAAGTACTTGTGCGTGGTGATGACCAGCCCGTTGGGAACCCCAAGAGGAAGGTATGATGAGTGTAGCGGCTAGTTTTCCCTCAGTTAAGAAACCAAGGTATATCGAACAGGAGAAGAGAGACGATGACGACTGAAGGTGTTTGTGGAACCTGCACACACACAAACAAATACTTTGTTCCCAACTTGCCATGAGGTTGTCAATCTCACCGGTTTGCTTGAAACAAAGGTTATGAGTGTATCGAGTGGAAAACAGTAGTAATATGCGAGTAAAGTAAACAGTGCGGGAAAAGTAAACAGGTGATTTCAATATGCTTAAAATAGGACCGGGGTCCACAGTTCACTAGTGGTGTCTCTCCATAGATAAAATAACATGCTGGGTAAACAAATTACAGTTGGGCAATTGATAGAATAAAGATAACGTGATATGTCAAGAAGATCACTATGAGATTTACTCTGGGCATTACAACAAAATACATAGACCGCCATCCAACTGCATCTATGACTAATAATCCACCCCCGGGGATATCATCCGAACACCCTAGAAGTATTAAGTTGCGAACAACAGATAATTGCATTAAGCAAAGTGTGTAATGTAAACAAAGCATATGCCCTCGAGCATATGAATGTTGTTTTCTCCCTAGTAGCAACAGCACATCTACCACCTTAGAGGTTTCTGTCACTCCCCCAGGTGAAATAGAGGCATGAACCCACTATCGAGCATAAATACCCCCTCTTGGAGTCACTAGCAACTACTCGGCCAAGATAGCTACTAACAACGGAGAGCATGCAAGATCATAAACAACATAGAGATAACAAAAGATATAATTCAGTACAACAACTTAATCATAAACACCAATATTCATCGGATCCCAACAAACCAACATCAAAGAATTACATAACGGTGATCTCAATCATGTAGGGCAGCTCATGAGATCTAAACATGAAGCACATGGTGGAGAAGACAACCATCTAGCTACTGCTATGGACCCATAGTCCAAGGTAGACTACTCACTCATCGCTCCGGAGGCAAGCATGGCGATGAAGAAGACCTCCGGTGGCGATTCCCCTCTCCGGCATGGTGCTGGGAAGAGCTTCTGGACCCTCCCGATCTTCGGGTCGACGGCGGCGGCGGATCGCGATGTATTCTGGAAAACTGATCGGGGCCTTAGGTTTTTCTCGTCAGGGGGTATATATAGGCGAAGGGGCGATGTCAGAGGAGGGACCACACCCCCTCACACGGGGCTGGCGCGGCCAGGGGGGTGGCCGCGCCGCCCCTGTGTCTGGGGCCCACGTGGCCCCCCTCCGTCAGCTCTTCGGATGTCTGGAAGCCTCCCCTTGATATAAGACTTCAGGAACTTGTTTCGTCCAATTCCGAGAATATTTCCTGTGTATCACTTCTGAAACACAAAAACAGCAGAAAACAGGAAACTGGCACTGTGGCACTTCGTTAATAGGTTAGTTCCGGAAAATGTATAAAAGTGCCACTAAGTGTAACGAAACAATAGGCAAATGGTGTAAAAACAAGCATGGAGCATCAAAAATTATAGATACGTTTGAGACGTATCAAGCATCGCCAAGCTTAACTCCTGCTCGTCCTCGAGTAGGTAAGTGATAACAAAGAATAATTTTTGAGGTGACATGCACCTACACAATCTTGATCATATATGTAAGCATTGGTGAGCTGGGATCAATAGAACTTAAAACATGGGCATGAAAGATATAATCCTGACAATAAGAAACTTAGCAACCATGTTGTAAACATGCAAATGAACACAAACAGAAGATCATGATAATGAAACAATGAAAGTCAAACGTGTGTTCAAATCATAAGGAAAAACATACAAATGGTTTTCAGCTTGTCCTTCAAAGAGAGCAAAACATAAATGCATAGGACACCTCAAAGTTTAAGAGGGCGACTAGATACAAATAATTTAAGAACAAGTGAAACCAACAATATGAGTCAATCAATGAACTTTGGGACAATGCATATCACACTAAGAATGACAACTATGCTCTCTTAATGGTGCATAAAGAAAGAAGGTGGTGACTCAACATAAAAGTAAAAGAAAGGCCCTTCGCAGAGGGAAGCAGTGATTTAAACATGTGCTAGAGCTTTTCATTTGTAAAACAGAGAGATAAAACTTGATTTTGAGAGGTGGTTGTCTTTGTCAACGACTGGCAATGGGGTTCTTACTATCTTCCATACAAAAATAAAGCAAGTTTTTGAGAGAGAGATTGGCACTCCGTGCTCTTTTTATAAAACTTGGCACTCCTCCCCACCTTTTCCTTTCACATACCATGGCTAACCGATTCCATCGGGTGCCCACCAACATTCACATTCATTGGAGGAGTGCCTTTTTTCTTTCTTTTTTTCCTTTTTTTTGGAATAAACAATATGGAAGATAGCAAATCCGACCACTACGTCCCCATGAGCTGAAAACAGTGTCACAAAACGAGAAGTATTTTGAAGGTTTTTGAAAGGTAGCACACGAAATTTTTACTTTGGAATGGCTTACAAATACCATGCATAGGAATTTATAGTGGACACAATGGCAAACTTGGCTTTTAGGAGTTGGATGCACGAGTAGAGCTCATACTCAGTACAAGGTGAGGGCTAGCAAAAGACTGGGAGCGACCAACTAAGAGAGCAATAATGGCCATAATCATGCAAAGCGACAAAGCGACATTAAAAGAAGCATACGATGGCATCAAAAGTCAAAAACTAAATGATCATGAAGGCTAATGGCGACTTTGTAAGAGTCTAACATGTGTGAGCATGCGCCAAGTCAACCCAAATAAAGCATCAAGGAGAAAACCAAAATAATGCTTCCATACAATAAAAACAACGCATGATTTTTCAAAGGCTCATTAAGCAATCTCAGTTATTTGAGACAAGTCATGCTACAGCAAAACCACTAAGCATACTATCAAAAGGACATCAAGCATGACATGAAAAAGCCTAAGCCGCAGTCTACACAAGCTCCTTCTTGTACCACTATTTTGCACAAAGCTTTTTCTCTTTTCCAACACCATTTGAAATTTTTATAAACACCTCTCTTGATGAAAACCAATGAAGATCAGAGGCAAAAATACACCTTGATGAAGAGATATGACAAGATCTGAACGCATATCAAGGCGAAAACAAAAACCAAAAGCAGTAGCAGAAAAAGTAGAATGCTCGATTTTTAATAAGAGTGAAAACTAGAGCATTCTTGGCAAATGAAAACGAGTACATCTCCTCCAAAGGAAATTTGTTGGGGTCCAACCATTTATTGCAGCAAACAAACAAACTAAACCAACTAAGAAAACTAAAACAACTGACGCTCCAAGAAAAACACATAGTGCATGAAGCAATAAAAATATAGTGTTTTGAAAGGTGACCTGATTTTTGCCGATGAAGAAGGGGTGCCTCGGGGGCATCCCCAAGCTTTGACGCTTGTACTTCTTGGATATTTCTTGGGGTGATGCATGGGCATCCCCAAGCTTGAGCTTTTTTCCATTCTTCAACTCAACTCATCTCATCATTCTCCAATCCCTACACTTGAAAACTTCCTTCATACAAAACTAAACACAATTCTATTAGCAACATTAGTGTAAGCATAAAATATATTCAACCTCCTTTAGCTTCAGGTTTCAACCCAAAACCACCACATATAAAGTATATACTACTGTAGCAACTTCCACAAGAGTTCCATGATCAAAAAGAACTCAAAAGAAAGCGATAAAGTGGCAAAAACAAATATTGGCAGAAATCTGTCAAAACTGAACAGCTAACAAAGGACGAATTTTTGAGGGATTTTCTGTTGCTCAAATCAAAAAGTGTTCAACTAAGAAAAGTTTGGATATAACCTGGGGCATATGCACAAGAAATTTCAGGTCCAAAAGATAAACAGAGAATTTTTACGAATTTTTACGGTGCAGCACCGAAAACAGTTTCAGGACAGCAATAACCCCAAATCTTTACCTCACTCAAATTAGAGGCTTCTCTTGGCACAAAAACGAAATAAACAAGATAAGGAGCGGTCATTACAGTATTAATGACTTCCAAGACTCAAATAAAATAAAAAGTACTGAAAAGTAAACAATGGGTTATCTCCCAAGAGTGCTTTTCTTTAACGCCTTTGAGCTAGGCGCAAAAAATTGCGAATCAAGTAATATCAAGTGATGAAGCATCAAGATCATAATTTGCTCTAAGAATAGAGTCAAAAAGTAATTTCTTTCTTTTCCTAGGGAAGTGTTCCATACCTTTCTTTAGCGGGAATTGATACTTGATAGTGCCTTCCCTCATATCAATGATAGCACCTACAGTTCGAAGAAAGGGTCTTCCCAAAATAATAGGACATGAAGCATGGCATTCAATGTCCATAACAAGAAAATCAACGGGAACAAGGTTATTGTTAACCACAATAAGAACATCATTAATCATTCCCAAAGGTTTCTTCTTAGCAACATCAGCAATAGGAACATCAAAATAACACTTTTCAAGCGGTGGTAAATCAAGCATGTCATAAATCTTTCTAGGCATAATAGAAATACTAGCACCTAGATCACATAAAGCATGGCAATAATAACCATTAACATGCATATCAATGATGGGTTCCCAACCATCTTCTAACTTCTTGGGAACAGAGGCTTTTTGCTTCAACTTTTCATCCCTAATCTTTATGAGAGCATTGGTAATATGCTTAGTAAAAGCAATATTTAAAGAACTAGCATTGGGAGTCAAAGCAAGATTTTGCAAGAACAAAATAACTTCAGATATATTGCAGCCATCAACATCAAAATCATTAAAGGAAATAGAGCTATTATCTCCCACACTCCGAAAAATTTCAGCACTATTTTGAGAAAAAGTTTTGGCAGTTTTAGGCTTTTTAACACAAGGAGTGGGAGTTTTCTCTACACCAATCAAAGTAAGAGGGTTGCTATCAGTAGGAGCAACATCATTAGAGGTAGTAATAGTACATACCTTCATCTCTCTAGCCATCTCATCTTCTCTTTCCCACCTGGCATGCAATTCCGCTAACAATCTAATATTTTTATCAATTCCAACTTGGATAGTATTAGCGGCAGCAAAAGGATCAGGCTTAGCGGACATTCTATAAACTAAAGAAGATTGCACATTAGACAATAATGAGATATCGGTTTCAGCTTTGGAAGCCTTAGCTTGTAATTCAGGAACAGCCTTGTTTAAATTTTCTAGTTGATGACTAATAGTCCTCAACAGAGCTGATTGCTCCTCCATAGTCTTGGTGAAAGCCTTGTTCTGCTCATATTGCATCTGCATAAAATTCTTGGTAGCCTTTTCAAGTTCAAAAATTCTTTCTTCACTAAGCATTTTAGGTCTACCAAGATAGCTATTATCACCATTAGAAGGAAACGGTCTATAATTGTTACTAGCAAAATTGTTCCTATAAGCATTGTTATTAAAATTGTTATTTCTAATGAAATTCACATCAACTTGCTCTTCTTGAGCAACCAGAGAGGCCAAAGGAACATTATTAGGATCAACATGAGTCCTATCATTAGCAAGCATAGCCATAATTGTATCAATCTTATCATTCAAGGAAGAGGTTTCCTCGACAGAATTTACCTTCTTACCTTGTGGAGCTCTCTCGGTGTGCCATTCGGAATAATTTACCATCATATTGTCGAGTAGCTTTGATGCGGCGCCCAATGTAAGGGACATAAAAGTGCCTCCAGCAGCTGAATCAAGTAGGTTCCTTGAAGAAAAATTCAGTCCTGCATAAAAAGTTTGGATAATCATCCAAGTAGTCAGTCCATGAGTGGGGCAATTCTTTACCATAGATTTCATTCTTTCCCAAGCTTGAGCAACATGTTCATTATCAAACTGAGTAAACTTCATAATATTGCTACGCAAAGCTATAATCTTAGCAGGAGGATAGTATCTACCAATAAAAGCATCCTTACACTTAGCCCATGAATCAATACTATTCTTAGTCAAAGACAGCAACCAATCTTTAGCTTTTCCTCTCAAAGAAAAAGGAAACAACTTGAGCTTAATAATATCACTATCAACATCCTTATATTTCTGCATCTCACATAGCTCAACAAAATTGTTGAGATGAGCTGCAGCATCTTCAGTACTAGCACCAGAAAATTGCTCTTTCATAACAAGGTTCAATAAAGCAGGCTTGATCTCATAAAAAGTGGTAGCAGGAACAGGTGGTGCAATAGGAGTGCAGATAAAATCACTATTGTTCGTGCTAGCAAAGTCACACAACTTGGTGTTTTCAGGAGTACCCATTTCAGCAAAACGAAAGTAAACAAGTAAAAACAGCTACCAAGGATTCTAATTTTTTTTTTGGGGTTTTGATATAAAAAGCAATGTAGGTTAAATAAAATAAAGTAAAGCAAAACAAATAACAAAGTAAAGAATGTGTGTGCGAAGAACTCCCCTCGCAGAAGTCTTCTCTCTTCCCCGGCAACGGCGCCAGAAAAGAAGCTGCTACTCGTGTGATGGCGCCAGAAAAGAGCTGTGGCGTTTAGTTGACGTGGGAGCAGTAAGTCCTTGTGCGTGGTGATGACCAGCCCGTTGGGAACCCCAAGAGGAAGGTATGATGAGTGTAGCGGCTAGTTTTCCCTCAGTTAAGAAACCAAGGTATATCGAACAGGAGAAGAGAGATGATGACGACTGAAGGTGTTTGTGGAACCTGCACACACACAAACAAATACTTTGTTCCCAACTTGCGATGAGGTTGTCAATCTCACCGGTTTGCTTGAAACAAAGGTTATGAGTGTATCGAGTGGAAAACAGTAGTAATATGCGAGTAAAGTAAACAGTGCGGGAAAAGTAAACAGGTGATTTCAATATGCTTAAAATAGGACCGGGGTCCACAGTTCACTAGTGGTGTCTCTCCATAGATAAAATAACATGCTGGGTAAACAAATTACAGTTGGGCAATTGATAGAATAAAGATAACGTGATATGTCAAGAAGATCACTATGAGATTTACTCTGGGCATTACAACAAAATACATAGACCGCCATCCAACTGCATCTATGACTAATAATCCACCCCCGGGGATATCATCCGAACACCCTAGAAGTATTAAGTTGCGAACAACAGATAATTGCATTAAGCAAAGTGTGTAATGTAAACAAAGCATATGCCCTCGAGCATATGAATGTTGTTTTCTCCCTAGTAGCAACAGCACATCTACCACCTTAGAGGTTTCTGTCACTCCCCCAGGTGAAATAGAGGCATGAACCCACTATCGAGCATAAATACCCCCTCTTGGAGTCACTAGCAACTACTCGGCCAAGATAGCTACTAACAACGGAGAGCATGCAAGATCATAAACAACATAGAGATAACAAAAGATATAATTCAGTACAGCAACTTAATCATAAACACCAATATTCATCGGATCCCAACAAACCAACATCAAAGAATTACATAACGGTGATCTCAATCATGTAGGGCAGCTCATGAGATCTAAACATGAAGCACATGGTGGAGAAGACAACCATCTAGCTACTGCTATGGACCCATAGTCCAAGGTAGACTACTCACTCATCGCTCTGGAGGCAAGCATGGCGATGAAGAAGACCTCCGGTGGCGATTCCCCTCTCCGGTAGGGTGCTGGGAAGAGCTTCTGGACCCTCCCGATCTTCGGGTCGACGGCGGCGGCGGATCGCGATGTATTCTGGAAAACTGATCGGGGCCTTAGGTTTTTCTCGTCAGGGGGTATATATAGGCGAAGGGGCGATGTCAGAGGAGGGACCACGCCCCCTCACACGGGGCTGGCGCGGCCAGGGGGGTGGCCGTGCCGCCCCTGTGTCTGGGGCCCACGTGGCCCCCCTCCGTCAGCTCTTCGGATGTCTGGAAGCCTCCCCTTGATATAAGACTTCAGGAACTTGTTTCGTCCAATTCCGAGAATATTTCCTGTGTATCACTTCTGAAACACAAAAACAGCAGAAAACAGGAAACTGGCACTGTGGCACTTCGTTAATAGGTTAGTTCCGGAAAATGTATAAAAGTGCCACTAAGTGTAACGAAACAATAGGCAAATGGTGTAAAAACAAGCATGGAGCATCAAAAATTATAGATACGTTTGAGACGTATCAACGACGCAGGCCAGCCGAAAAGGCATCTATTGCTCTCTCGTCGGAGACGGCTTCTGCAGAATTTTTGATTACGCTCCAGCGTTGTATATAAGAGCGTAGGGTTTCGCCTTTCCTCTGCATGCACGACTTGATTTCTTCCAGAGACGCTAGGCGCTTGTATGTTGAGCAGAAATTTCTTGTGAATTGGCTTTCCAGTTCTCCCCAACTCCCAATGGAATCATTGGGTATAGTGTTCAACCAGGACCGTGCTGCGCCGGTGAGGTGTAACTGCAAACTTTGCATGGCTGTTGCTCTTGTTCCTCTGAGTATTTGTACTGCTTGCAAGTAGTCTGACAACCATAGTGTGGGTTCTTGCGACCCATCATATTTTTGTTGATCGTGTGGAAGCTTGAATCCTTTGGGTACCCGCGTTCTGCGAACCCTGCGGGTAAAGCATAACGCACCCATCTCTTTTTCGTCGTCTTCATAATTTTCTTCTTTCCACAAATAGCGCGCGTTGTTTACTCTTGCTTGAGCTATTATATTCCTTGCGTCCTCCTTTCGTTTTTGATGATTTTTGTCGCTTGACGACTCACTGGTTTTGTTTCGTGAGGACTGTCGCTTGAATTCTTCCTTTCAATTCTCCTTATGATATATCGCCTTTTTCTCTGGAAGGTTTTTCCTTAGCTTGTCTTCTACCAACCCGAGGCTTCGTATTGCGGTTTGATGCATGTGCTCCCGTGGATCTCCAGGTTTTGGTTGCGTGGTTAGTAGGTATGCCTGTGCTGCTACCAATGCTGCTTCTGGTGTTTCTTGAACAAAGTCCTCTTCCTCATCTGATGGGTGTGCACTTATACTTTTCGTATGGCTCTCTTCTTTTGTCCGTTTTGTTGTCCTCTTGCTGTGCTTCGGGTCTCTGCGCCTTTCTATGTTGGACTCTGATGCATCACTATATTCATCCCAGTATCCTCCACTTGATGTGTTGTTGTTGTCTTGGCTTCTTATAAACATGTCTTTTTCCTCCCTCAACTTCTTTCTACGCAGGTGCAGTGCATATTGATACCCCATTAGAACTTCTCTTCTTGAATCTGCGGGTACATCTGTACCAAGATTAATGGCTGACATGATCATCCTCCACTCTCCGGCGGAGACGTGAACTTTCTCCTTCTCCTTTTTGCTATTGCTCCTTTGTTTGTTGACTTGCATGTCGACCTCTTCATTGTCCGCGTGATTATTCTCTTCCGCTGCTTCAGTGATAATGACGCTTAATTGGTGTATGCTTCTGGAGATGCCGCTGCTTCCGGTGGCGAAATCCCTTGGAATGTCGTGTGGCTTATCCACTGTTGCTCCCACGTCAGGCTCTCCCCGAGTTTCGTCGAATTCTTCGAGTTTCTTTTGCATATTTTCTGTTGCTGCGAGACTGACCGGCGAGTTTACCTCACTAGAAGAGCCCACAGATGATCCAGACTCAGTGACTGTCTTGGGTTTGCTTGCCGATGGACCTGATTTCGCCGGATCTGAAACGCGAGTCGAACCCAAAGGTCCGATGTAGAAGCTCAGACTTCCGAACGTCACCTCCATCCCTTGACTTTCGTCGACTTCCAGATTGCTATTGGCTAAAAGCGAAAAAGCCATTGAATTCATGATTCCAATGCCCAGAGTCCTCACGGTCGGCGCCAATTGACGACTCGACAAATGTCCAATATGAAGGACTTAGGATCGGGGGAGTAGGGCGTCGGATGAACTCGAAGGTAAATCAGTCAAACAAGGTGTATATCGAAAGTAACGTAAGAGTAAACTTGGCTTGCTTTCAATCTGTCCCTCACCGTCCTCTCCTGGCCCCTATATATAGGTGGCCAGGTCTCAAGGATCGGGAGGGGTCCGATACAGATTACAATATCGTCATACGACATAAACTCGTATTTCGACTAGCATTACAATTGGGCCTAGCTTAATGGGCCTTAGGGGTACTTAACCGACGGGCTCTATTATCTATACCCTTATCACTATGAGATTCACTTGGGCATTACAATATAATATATAGACCATAATCCAACTGCATCTATGACTAACAATCCACCCGCCGGATGTCATATGAGCAACCGTTGGGTATTAAGTTGCAAGCAATAGATTATCGCCTTAAGCAAAGTGTGTAATGTAAACAATACAAATTTACTTGAACACAAGATTGTTGTTTTCTCCCTAGTAGCAACAGCACATCTACAACCTTAGAGGTTATTGTCACTCCCCCAGATTACTAGAGGCATGAACCCACTATCGAGCATAAATACTCCCTCTTGGAGTCACTAGCATCTACTCGGCCAAGATATCTACTATCAACGGAGAGCATGCAAGATCATAAACAACACAGAGATGATAAATCACAAATCAACTGGACATAGTACTCAATATTCATCGGATCCCAACAAACACAACATGTAGAATTACATAATGATGATCTTGATCATGATAGGCAGCTCACAAGATCTAAACATGAAGCACATGGAGGAGAAGACAGCCATCTAGCTACTGCTATGGACCCGTAGTCCAAGATAGACTACTCACACATCACTCTGAAGGCAGACATGGTGATGAAGAAGGCCTCCGGTGGTGATTCCCCTCTTCGGTAGGGTGCCGGGAAGAGCTTCTGGACCCTCCCGATCTCGCATCAACAACAGTGGCGGCTTGTAGTATGTTTTTTGGAAAAGAGTTCGAGCCCTTAGGGTTTTCTCGTCGAGGAGAATATATAGGCGGAAGAGTGATGTCAGGGGGTGGACCAGTGGCCCACACCATAGCCTAGCGCGGCCTAGGGGTGGCCCGCGCCATGGCATGGTGCGGCCGCCCTCTGGCCCCTCCATCTTTGCTTTGGACTCTGTCTCGTGTCGGGAAAAATGGGAACTTCAGCTTTTGTTTCGTCCAATTCTGAGAATATTTCCTATGTACTTTTCTGAAATACAAAAATAGCAGAAAACAGGGAACTGGCGCTGTGGCATCTCGTTAATAGGTTAGTTCCGAAAAATGCATAAAAACACCACAAAGTGTAACAAAACACAAAGCAGATGGTGCATAAACAAGCATGGTGCATCAAAAATTATAGATACGCTTGAGACGTGTCAATTCTATGGTTTCTAGTAGCTTCTATATGCTTCTAGTGGATTCTATGCTATTAGTGGAGCTTCTACTTTACGACATGGTCATGGATTTGTGCTTAGGTTCTCTGTTTGCCTCTGAACATGTGTGTTTGCTCAATGCTTTAGTTAAATGTCTATTCTTCAGCTAAATGTGTTCTCCCAGTGCTATTAGCTCTCTAGTTGTTTAATTACTTGAACTTGTCCTAGTTGAAATTGTGATCCACATCCATAGTTCAAACATTGTACATATATTTGACTCTATTGTCTTGTTAATACACATTTCTGTAACTTGTTCTTGTACCTTATTAGGTAGTTCTAATTTGATCTGCACATGCATTCTCAATTGCATGTATATTTATACTTTCTCTGTTAATTAAGAGCTTGGACTTTATGTTCAAATTATAGTATTTGTATGTGTGCATATTTAAATGGCGTCCTAGTTGCTTTATGTAGGTGATTTAGAGATTGATCTATTTGTTTCTTCCTCTTCGTCCTTAGGCTGATCACATGATCATGGCTAGCTATGGATGAATTGGAAGATATGAAGATTGTATTCTAGTTAATGTGGTATAAATTGTTACTAGTTATGTCAGGCTTTGGCTTGGTATCTATGGTGTTCTCTAGTAATGGAGATGCATAGGTCTTGCCTAGGGTTTCCTGGGTGTAACTATACCCTCCCTCTCACCATTGTCTATCCTAGGGTTCACCTATAACCTTTGTCGATTCCTAAGTGGGCTTGGTGAAATTTGGTGCAGTTATTCCTCCTATAGCTCCAGTTATTGCTGATGCCTCCCTTGTAGATGTTCGTATCACACCACTAAGTGTGTGTGGAGGTTTTTCCTCTCTCTCAGCCTCTGTCCTAAGAGTGATTCTTGTGCTAGCTCTTTCTCTCTGCCTTTGGCCTAAGCGTGATACTTGTGAGCTTGTTGAGGTTGTGTGATCTCTAGGGCTGGGTTTTAGAGGCTCTTTTTTTAGGTTTCTAGAAGGGATGTTGGGGTTTACACCTCACTGCATGCAAGTAGTGAAGGAGTTATGCCCTAGAGAAAAATAATAAGGGGTTTATTTGCATAATCCATTAGGTTCATAATAGTTTAGTACTATGCTAGCACTATGTCAATCGGAAACATTAACATAGGTGTAGTATTAAATGATTAGGTGTCCCCAGTAAAATCCCTATTTACTGGTTCATTGATCAACTGATGATCAAGGTTTCCCAATCATGGTGCATTACAGCCGATTGATGATGAGATCATGCCACTTGTTGATAGTGCCATAATGGATATTATCCACAGAATCAATTGCAACAAGATCGTGTCATGATGTTCACATTGCAATGTGAGAAGTGTTGCAGCTTCGTCCTTAGATCGTGAGGTTAATACATACTCGCTACTTTTGGAGGAAACTCTAATTGCATCAACCGTCTTCACTTAACCAGCTGACTGAAAAGGTGTACATTGGGTTATCTAAAGGGGTAGGTTGAGGAGTATAGCCAAGAGCGGGATTTGCTCATCTGCATGACATATATGGTATTCTAGGCCCACTCGGTGAGAACACATCAATGCTGCACAGCATGTGACTAGGTCACGGAGATGGACTATCATGGACGAGTTGAACAACATTACCGGTAATAAGATTGAACCAAGTATTGGTGAATACCGATGATCAGATCTTAGGCAATGCTAGTATCAGCGAAGCAAAGGGAATAACTTATTGACATTTACGGTTCAACAACTAAAAGAACTTCGTAGAATGCACAAGGGTCTTCACGGATTTCCACGATCCGATTGAAGGTCATTTACCGGAGAAGAGTTCTCGGTAATGTCTGTCGCGTTCTCGAACCGTCAGGAAACACGCTTAAGGGATCACAATGCTTGAGACATTTTGGTATTATCCGGAAACACCATGTGATGATATATGAGAGAGGGAATAGTTCCAACTAAGTCTGAAATAGTTTCGGCGGAGTCCAAAACAATTTCGGTGAAATCCAGAATAGTTTCGGTAGAGTCCGGAATGGT
The DNA here is from genome assembly GCA_007115705.1 of Dactylis glomerata. Lineage (NCBI taxonomy): Eukaryota > Viridiplantae > Streptophyta > Magnoliopsida > Poales > Poaceae > Dactylis > Dactylis glomerata. The sequence goes on along the minus strand of QXEO01000164.1, from coordinate 1,628,297 downwards.
TCCGATGGAGTCCGGAAGTGTTCGGAGTAGCAAGGAATTATTTATGAGTTAATTAATATTAATTATATTAATTAATATTGATTAAATAACTAATAAATCATTTATTCACTAAATGGGCTGATATATTTAAAGAGACCCATTAGGGAATTTAAAAGAAAAGGGGGCACCAAAGCCCTGGCCCAGGCCGGCCAGGGTTAGGGTTGCCTGGCCGGCCGGCTAGGCCCTAGCCGCCGCCCTTCTCCCTCCCTCTGGCTGCCGCCCTTGGTGCCTTAGGGAGGGGGTAAGGGTGCACCCATCCCCACTATATAAAGACCCCCTGGAGAAGTCTCAGAACAGAATTTCCACGAGCCCTTCCTCAATGGCATCCTCCTACCACCTCTGGTGCGCCGACCCCAGCCCTGGATGCTGCCCCTTCCTCTCTCTCTCTCTCTCATGCGTGGCCTCCTGAAGGGCTACGTAGGAGATGGGAATCACCACCGCGACACGCCATCGTGTTGCGGAGTTTCTAGAACCCTGTTCCAAAGCCTCTACTTCCGCATCTCGGCTGTAAACGGGGTTCCCGGAGTCATTGTGGTTGCCGTACCTGTGTGAGTACACGGAGGTGCCGCTCGTACGGTGCTGGAGTCGTTGCTCCAAGATCTTCACGACCTTGAGGTCGGCTACATCGTCTTCATCGTCAACACTTTTGCGGGAGCGTAATCCTCGTGTTTTGGTCTTCGAGGGTACATGTCTGAAACTCCTTACCGTTACAACATTACTATTAGATAGGTCTTTGGGCAATCGAGGTTGCATAGCACATAATTTTTTTGTTATCTGCACCGAACCACAACAGTGATATCAAAGTGGGATCTATGCGTAGTATGCTTGTACGGTTAGAATGCATCGGGTGATGTGGGAGTTGATCACCTCATTGTTACCCTCCAACGTGTATTTGTTGATATCTATGGCATAGTTGGATTGAAGCGACCCATGACCGACTTTACGCATTTTAACGCGAGATTGGTTCCACGCTTGACGTACGGCTTGCACCGTGCAAAAGTGGCTAGTCGGTGCCTGTTTCTCCAACTATAATGGATATGATATCTACAACGGAGGGCCCTTAACGGGGACTCAAAGCAACAATGCGTTTATCAATGTTGTGGTTTCATGTTCGTATGTAAGAAACGGTTCTTGTGTGAAAGACCTAGAAGCCACGTAAAACTTGCAAACATAGTGGAAATGTCTAACTTTGTTTTGCAGTGGGGCGTGTGATGTGATATGGTTAAACGGTAAGTAACATTGGACATCCAGAGGCTTCACGACAGGCGCCGTGGACCTGGCGTCGTACCGGTGGACGGATGGAGATCATGTCGGAGGCTCGATGGAGATCAAGCACGTCGATGAAGAAACCATATCATATCACATTATTTACATTTGATGTTATTGTGTGAATTCTTGCATGTGCTAGTATTAGATACATGATAGTAGAATAGGACAAGAAAATTCCTAATCAAAATTCCAATGAGTTGTGTTCTCCCTTAAGTGTGCGATCGCCAAGAAAGTTCTTAGTTATGCAACCTCATGTGACGATTAGGGGCCATATCGAAGTTCGTATACGGCGTGGGTACAAGCCATATATGTGTCGCGCAATACACTAAGGTTAAAACTGGCGAGCCTAGTATGTACAGACATAGCCTCGGAACACGAGAGACCGAAAGGTCGAGCATGGGTCACAAAGTTCTGCAATGGACATAAGTACTGTCTACCTTTGATATTGCATCGCCGGCCATGACGATCGGGGGCGGTGTAGTGGAGAAGGACCGTGTAATCACTAGAACAATTCTAGGGATGTTGTTCTGAGTGGGAGTTCTTCATAGTTAAATTGTTTAATAAAAAATGAACTCATATTATGAACTTTAGTATTTATATCTTTGCAAATTTTTGTAGAACAATGTATCACCTCGGAGTTGGCTGTTGGTTGATGACCCACAAGTATAGGGGATCGCAACAGTCTTCGAGGGAAGTAAACCCTAAATTTATTGATTCGATACAAGGGGAGCCAAAGAATATTTATAAGCCTTAACAGATGAGTTGTCAAGTCAGCTGCACCCGGAAACAAACTTGCTCGCAGCAGTTTATCAGTAGCAACAGTTTTATAGTGGTGATAGTAGCAAAACAGTAACAACAATAGTAAAATAAAATCGGTAATAGTAGCAATAGTAAACAGTAGGATTAAAGACTGTAGGCATAGGGATAGATGTATGGGCGTTGCATGGATAAGATAATTCATGAAATCAGTGAGACATGGGCATTGCAGATAAATAATGATAAAGCATCCTAGTACTAAACAATCATAGGCATGTGTTCCGTATATAGTCGTACGTGCTCGCAATGAGAAACTGGCACGACATCTTTTGTCCTACCAACCTGTTGCAGCAGGGCCTCAAGGGAAACTACTGGTAATTAAGGTACTCCTTTTAATAAAGTACCGGAGCAAAGCATTAACACTCGGTGAACACATGTGATCCTCACATCATAGCCACCCCCTCCGGTTATCCCAATTTCTGTCACTTTGGGGCCTCGGGTTTTGGACAACGATATGTGTAAATAACTTGCAGGTAAGATCATAAATAACAAATCATCATAAAACAATAACAAGTTCAGATTTGAGATCATGGCACTCGGGCCCAAAGTGACAAGCATTAAGCACAACAAGTTGCAACAATGTCATAAGCACTAATATTAGATACTAGGCACTATGCCCTAACAATCTCATAGCAAATTACATGAATGATCTCATCCAATCCCTACCATACCCTTCGCCTACATCGGGAATTACTCACACATGGATGGGGGAGTCATGGATGGTTGATGTAGAGACGTCGGTGATGATGGTGATAAAGATCTCCTCCAAATCCCCGTCTCGGCAAGGTGCCAGAACGGAGTTTCTGGTTCCGAATCGCGGTTTCTGATGGTGGCGGCGCAGCGGAAGTCTATCTGGGAAAAACGCCGAACCCCCGCTCCTTTCAGGTCAGAGGGTATATGTAGGCGGAAGGAGGGGTCGAGGCGATGGCCGAGGCGACCTCACAACAGGTGGGCGCGGCCAGGCCTGGGCCGCGCCCCCTGGTTGTGTGGTGGCCTCTCAGCCCCTCTCCGTCTCGTCTTCTGGCTCAGTGGGTCTTCTGGTGAAATAGGATTTTTGCAATATTTTCCCGGATTTTTACTGAAAGTTGGATTTCTGCACAAAAACGAGACACCATAGCAATTCTGCTGAAAACAGCGTTAGTCCGTGTTAGTTGCATTCAAAACACACAAATTAGAGGAGAAACAATAGCAAAAGTGTTCGGGAAAGTGGGTACGTTTTGGACTTATCAACTCCCCCCAAGCTTAGCTATTTGCTTGTCCTCAAGCAATTCAGTTAACAACTAAGAGCGATAAAAGAAACTTTCACGAACATATTTGCTTCATATGATGTATATATACTCACTATATGATCAAGTACTCATGCAATTCATAATAAGAAATATGCAACTAATGTTACCTCATAGTCAAGCAAGCTATGAAAGAGGGCCAATGCACTAATAACAAGTAACATGAACATAAGAAACTACAAGATTGCAATGTTCATAAATGATATGGAAGAGTGGTATCCTGCTTGCCTTTATTTGTGGAGCAAAACATAAATGATGAGGCACCTCTGAAGTCCAAGGGAAGACTAGAAGTAAAAATAGCAAAGATACAAGCATCAAAGTTATACCACAATTAACCGTGTTCTAGGACAAGCACATTACACTAAGAATAACAGCTATGCTCTCAAGAAGGTGCTTAAAGTTAGAAAATGAAGACTCAGCATAAAAGTAAAAGAAGGGCCCTTTGCAGAGGGAATCAGTGATTAAACATGTGCTAGAGCTTTTCATTTGTAAAACAGAGATAAAAATTTATTTTGAGAGGTGGTTGTTTCATGTCAACGACTGGCAATGGGGACTTGTTATCTTCCATAATAAACAAGTGAGAGCGGTTCTGAGTTCTTTGAAAATTTGGCACATTGGTGCTCTTTTATGAAGCTTTGGCACTCCTCCCCACATTTTTTCCTTTCTCAAACCATGGCTAACCGATTCCATCGGGTGCCCACCAACTTTCACATACCATGGAGGAGTGCCTTTTTTTTCTTTTCTCTTTTAGATTAGATTACAATGGTCTGACCAGCTCTCTTGCAAAATTAATGACGAGCAGATGAAGCTGCCTAGTCGAGGGGTACTTAATTTAATATGGAAGATAGCAATTCCGACCACTACGTCCTCATGAGCTAAAAACAGTGGCACAAAATGAGAAGTAGTTGAAAGTTTTGAAAGGTAGCACATAAAAATTTAATTAGAATGGCTTGCAAATACCATGCATAGGAATTTATAGTGGACTCTTTTGGGATTACTTGGTTTTTAGGAGTTGGATGCACGAGAAGTATTCCCTCTCAGTACAAGTGATGGCTAGCAAAAGATGGGGAAGCGACAATCAAGAGAGCAATAACTGTCATAATCATGCTTGCGATAAAACAAAATCAACATAGGCATAAAAATGATACAAGAACTCTGAGGCAAAGTAAATCATCGAGGCTTAATTGACTTTTTTTGTTCAGTCATGTGCATGCTTGAGCTTGTGCCAAGTCGATTCAAATGAAACTTTCAGAGGAGGATACCACAATAACATACCATATTATGAATAAAACAATGCAAGCAAGCGTCTACATGACATGCTACAAACTATTAGTAAATTGGAACTAATCATATGGGAGCAAGAACTACAAAGCATCCATTAGATAATATATACCTTACATGAACCGACTAAGCATGTCCACATAGATGAGTATATGTACAAAAATGAAAACAAATAGAGTTCATACCAGCCTCTTACCACATCTCAGATTGTCATATGTCGTCATTATTGCCTTTCACTTGTGTGGCTCGAATAATATGAAGTGAATACCAAGCTCCAATGGAGTCACAGAGACTGAACTCTGCAGCAAACTTTACAAAACCGAAGAATAACAACAAATATTTTTGGGTTTTCGATTTTGAAACAAGAACAGAAGGAAATAGCAAACAAAGCAAAATAATTTTGGATTTTTCAAATATCAAACCGAAAATAGCAAGTAAAGCAAACCAAAGCTAGCAACTAAAAAGGCAAGAAAAGCAAAGAGAAACAACAGAAATATTTTTGGTCTTTTTGTGTTTTGGAATGTAGAAATAAGAACGAGAACAATAAAGAAAAGAAAGCGAAACATGGATATATAAAGTACCGACAAAATATGATATGTAGATGAGTGAACCGTCGGCGTACCTCTCCCCAAGCTTAGGCTTTTGGCCTAAGTGGAGATCAATCTCGTCTCCAATACATGCCCCATGCTGGTGGATCATCATTGGCATAGTCATAGCTTGGCCCTTGTGAAGATGAAGCAGATGGTGTATAATCATAGTAAGGCTACTGGTATGGAAACTCCGCAATGTTAGAAGGCTGGACTGACTCCTCGGTCGCCTCTTCATTGTGCATGGGCTGCGGGTGCTCCTCCATGCATGCGTCGAGCTCACCCTCTGTGAGTGACCATCCATTCCTGTGATCAATGTTAAACAAAAGAGGTGCAGGCAAATGGACTGATCGATCAGTCTTCACTACCTTCCAGGTAGATTTCTTGAAGAAGGTTATCTCAAACGTCAAGTTATTCAAATAGGAATGAGGAGAAACAAACTTATGATGTATCATAGAATTAAAATCAAGTTTCTCTGCGAGGAACTGTAGATCTAAAATATGAGGCACTACACCATGCAAAGCTAATAAGCGCGAAGCAACAAGACCTCCACAGATCCCCCCTTTCTCACGGTTAGCATCAAGACGGAAAGCTATCAAAGCACCCAAATTATAAGTCCAATCACCTCTCAAAGCAGCAGCAATAAAAGCTAGATCACAGCAGGATAACTTACTTGCAGCTTTCCTAGCAAGAACACACTTGGTAATAAAAAGTAGGCAAAATATCTAATGGATGGAAAATGAACATTTCGAATTTTACCACCCTCTCCTGTGAAGCTTCTTACTTGAAAAATCTCCCCATATAGGTCCATCAATGGCCTAGGCCGTTCCTTCATCTTTTCGCGCGATCCCCACTGTGGTACTCTAATGGCTGCACAGAAAACATCAAAGGGCAAGTCCACAGATTTATTGTAAATTTTATAATGAACCATGGGGTTAGATGTGGACCAATTGAATTTGAAATCCTGCACCACAGACATTGTTAGTTTAGCATATTGGGGCAGTTCACCATCAATAAAATGGTCCAATCCCGCATTAGAGACTAAAGTCTGGAAATCTTGCAGGATTCCGGCAGCATTCATGAACTCTGAGCATGGATAGATTGAGGGAAAGACCCTCTCGTCACGGTGAACTCTCATGACTTCATGCACTTCTAGTTCATGTTGAAAGAGTTGGTATGCATTCTCCTCCATTTCTGAAATTTTTAACAAACCTCATAAAAAGTGATTTTGAGACAAATAAATGTAGGGAACTACTATAGGGAGTTACTAGAGGGCTAACATGCATCAAAATAACATTTCTAAGCAATAGAACAAGCATGCAAACTCATTTCACCTGTAGCCTATAGAGCTAAAATACTCAAGAAATACTTCACTAAACAAAATTCTACTTGGACAATCGAAGGAGTCACATACCGGAGAACAAATGTTCCAAATCTCAGCAACAATGATGGGCTGAGCAAGGAGATCAAAAAATCGAGATGGAGAGCAGCAAGAACACAAGTTTGAGCTGGGGTGTCGTGATTTTTTGGGAGAGAGAAAGAGCTGGGGAGGAAGAGATAAGTGAGAGGCCAGGGGGCCCCCTCACAATAGGTGGGCGCGGCTAGGCTTGGGCCGCGCCCCCTGGTTGTGAGGTGGCATGGTGGGTCCCCCTGATGTCTCCCAGGTGCCTCTCTGCCCCATTTTTGACATGCAAATTTAAAAAGATTTTTCTGGAATTTTTCGAGAAACTTTATTTTCGAGGATTTTTCAGAAAAATGATAAGAGAATAAAACTCGGGAAAACGACGATGGAGCGATAGAAAGCAAATCCAACTTAACCTTACAGCAGCTCTAAGACATTATAATATGAAACTAAACAGAGGGAACAAAAATGGTGCAAGTAAATATGAGTGAGGTTGAGTAAATGCGGTGAAAATGAAGTTTCATTCATATAAAATCACTTTGTTAACAAGGTTGATCAAGTATTGTTACCAAACTAACTTTATATGAGGCAAAACTTTGCATTTCACTATATGCTTATGTTACCTCGACCTTGATAGGCATAGTCCCAATCATAACAATTGTATATTCTTCCTTGGGCTTTCGCTCTGAACAAATAATTTGACCAACTCGAATGGTCTCGACATTCTTGATTGAATTTAGAGCATTCTTTTTATCAATCTTCTTGGGAAAATAGACCGTATATTCTTTGTCATTGACATTAAAAGTTACTTTTCCTTGATTGCAATTAATAACTGCACCTGCAGTGTTTAGAAAAGGTCTCCCAAGAATAATAGACATATTATCATCTTCAGGCATTTCTAACACCACAAAGTCAGTTAATATTAAACAACTGTTAGCAACTTGAACAGGAACATTTTCACATATACCAATAGGAATAGTAGTAGACTTATCAGCCATTTGCAAAGATATATCAGTTGATACCAATTTTTCTAGATCAAGTCTCTTATAAAGAGAAAAAGGCATGACACTAACTCCGGCTCCCAAATAACATAAAGCAGTTCTAACATAGTTATTTTTAATGGAGCAAGGAATAGTTGGTATACCTGGATCTCCAAGCTTCTCTGGAACTTTACCATCAAAAGAATAATTAGCAAGTAAAGTGGAAATTTCCTCATTAGGAAACTTCCTTTTGTTAGTAATAATATCTTTCATATACTTTGCATAAGGAGGCATTCTAATAGCATCAGTCAAAGGAATTTGCAAAAATAAAGGTCTCATCCATTCACAAAACCTGTTGTAGTGTTCTTCTTCCTTGGATTTATGTTTCTTACCAGGAAAAGGCATTGGTTTCTGCACCCAAGGTTCTCTCTCATTACCATGCTTGTTGGCAATGAAGTCTTCCTTAGTGTACTTTGCATTCTTGGCAAGCTTTTCTGGTTCCTCTTCAACTTCTTCTTTATCGGAAGCATTACCTGGTTCAGTTTCAGCATCAGAAATAGAAACACTATTAGGATCTTTACCTGCTTTAGAAGATTCTGCAACTGTTTTATGCTTCTTCTTCTTCTTCTTGGAAGGAATATCATCTCTTGAAGTGCGTTGAGAATCTTGCTCGATCCTCTTAGGATGTCCTTCAGGATATAAGGGGTCTTGGGTAGTAGCACCTCCTCTTGTGCGTATTTCACACGCTTGTTTTTCTCTTGCGGCATTAACTAGCAAGCCTTTTTGCACCTTGGTAAGCTGATCAATTTGAGTCTGAACCATTTGAAAATGTTTGACAAGTATCTTCACATCATTGGAGGTTCTCTCCACAATATCCTGCAACTTGTTAATAGCTCTAGAATTTTCCAACAAATGATTCTGCACCCTTTTATTAAAATTATCTTGCTTAACAATAAAATTATCTAATTCATCTAAGCATTGATCAGGCGGTTTAGAGTAAGGAATATCTCTATCATCAAAGCGTTGGAGAGAGTGTACCTCAATAGTAGATGAGTGAGGGATTGGCTTACATAATTCTTCTATAGGAGGTAAATTCTTCACATCTTCGGATTTAATACCTTTCTCCTTAAGAGATTTCTTGGCTTCCTTCATAACCTCATCATTTAATTCAATCATTCCTCTCTTCTTTGGTGTTGGCTCTGTAGTTGGTGCTGGTGTTGGTGTTGACTCAACCATAGTCCAATCATCATGATTCTGGCTTATTTTAACCATTAGTTCTTCTGCTTCAACCGGAGTTCTTTCCCTGAAAACACAACCAGCACAACTATCCAGATATGTCTTAGATTTATCAGTTAGTCCATTATAAAATATATCAAGGAGTTCATTTTTAGGCAAGGGATCCTTAGGCAATGCTCTAAATAAAGAGCAAAACCTTGCCCAAGATTCAGGCAATATCTCTCCTTTTCCCTGTTCAAAGTCGAAGATTTTCTGCACAGCAGCATGTTGAGCACTAGCAGGAAAATATTTCTGAAAGAAAGCGTTAACCAATGCAATAGGACTATTAAGAGATCCAGGAGACAAATTATTAAACCAAGTTTTAGCTGCACCTTTCAATGAAAAAGGGAAAATCTTAGCAACAAAGTAAGTGCGCAACTTAATATCATCAGAAAACAAATTACTCAAAGTAGAAAGCTCATTCATATGGGCCATAGCACTTTCACCTTCAGTACCACAAAAAGGGTCTTTCTCAACAATAGATATGAAAGATAAATCTAAAGAGAAATTATAATCCTTATCTCTAATATTTATGGGAGAAGCAGCAAACTTAGCATCAGGAGATAATTTATATCTAACAGCACGTCTTGCTAGAAGTTCCTTAACAGCATTAGCATCACGAGTGGCATGAGATTTGGCAATAAAATCATCGTCAAGCTCAATATAAGTGTCATCAAGATCATCACTAGGGCATTCCCTAGACTCAGGTGAACTAACAGGCGTAACAGTAGTGTTCCCCAATTGCTTAGTCCTAGCAATTGTAGCATCTAAAAAGGAACCTAACGAACCACTCTCATCAAGCACAGTAGAAGCATCATCTAAATTATCAGTGGCATTTTCAAACTCAACAGAAGAAGTGGCAGTAGCGTGTGCATGTGGTGGTGTAAGCAACTTACTCATAACAGATGGTGAATCAAGAGCAACAGAGGTGTTCAGAGTCGTACCTCTTCTTGTAGTGGATGGCAATATAGGAACTTTTCCATCACGAGGTTTACCCATGATGAATGGATAGCAGCGGACAATATGAATTCCAAGTGAACTTACAAATAAAGCTATGCTCCCCGGCAACGGCGCCAGAAAATAGTCTTGATGACCCACAAGTATAGGGGATCGCAATAGTCTTTGAGGGAAGTAAAACCCAAATTTATTGATTCGACACAAGGGGAGCCAAAGAATATTTATAAGCCTTAACAGATGAGTTGTCAATTCAGCTGCACCCGGAAACAAACTTGCTCGCAGCGTCAGTAGCAACAGTTTTATAGTGGTGATAGTAGCAAAACAGTAACACCAATAGTAAAATAAAAGTGGTAATAGTAGCAATAGTAAACAGTATGATTAAAGACTGTAGGCATAGGGATAGATGTACGGGCGTTGCATGGATAAAATAATTCATGAAATCAGTGAGACATGGGCATTGCAGATAAATAATGATAAAGCATCCTAGTACTAAACAATCATAGGCATGTGTTCTGTATATAGTCGTATGTGCTCGCAATGAGAAACTTGCATGACATCTTCTGTCCTACCAGCCTGTTGCAGCAGGGCCTCAAGGGAAACTACTGGTAATTAAGGTACTCCTTTTAATAAAGTACCAGAGCAAAGCATTAACACTCGGTGAACACATGTGATCCTCACATCATAGCCATCCCCTCCGGTTATCCCAATTTCTGTCACTTTGGGGCCTCAGGTTCCGGACAACGATATGTGTAAACAACTTGCAGGTAAGATCATAAATAACAAGTATCATCATAAAACAATAACAAGTTCAGATATGAGATCATGGCACTCGGGCCCAAAGTGACAAGCATTAAGTACAACAAGTTGCAACAATGTCATAAGCACTAATAGTAGATACTAGGCACTATGCCCTAACAATCTCATAGCAAATTACATGAATGATCTCATCCAATCCCTACCACCCCCTTTGCCTACAACGGGAATTACTCACACATGGATGGGGGAGTCATGGATGGTTGATGGAGAGACATCGGTGATGATGGTGATGAAGATCTCCTCCAAATCCCCGTCCCGGCAGGGTGCCAGAACAGAGTTTCTGGTTCCGAATCGCGGTTTTTGATGGTGGCGGCGCAGCAGAAGTCTATCTGGGAAAAACGCCGAACCCCCGCTCCTTTCAGGTCAGAGGGTATATGTAGGCGGAAGGAGGGGTCGAGGCGATGGCCGAGGCGACCTCACAACAGGTGGGCGCGGCCAGGCCTGGGCCGCGCCCCCTGGTTGTGTGGCGGCCTCCTAGCCCCTCTCCGTCTCATCGTCTGGCTCAGTGGGTCTTCTGGTAAAATAGGATTTTTGCAATATTTTCCCGGATTTTTACTGAAAGTTGGATTTCTGCACAAAAATGAGACACCATAGCAATTCTGCTGAAAATAGCGTTAGTCCATATTAGTTGCATTCAAAACACACAAATTAGAGGAGAAACAATAGCAAAAGTGTTCAGGAAAGTAGATACGTTTTGGACGTATCATTGGTTGTTGGGGGAGGTTCTTAAACTTGACGGGTCAAATTTCCCTGCACTTGAGGAATACCCTCCTGCACAATGATCCGCTTTTCATGATAGAAGAACCACGAGCTAAGGAACCTAGATAGTATGCTACTACACAGGATCGCGATGAGTATCGCAAAATTCGTGAAGTAGCCACTGAAGTTCAGACTTTGATGGCTACCTCTATGGAACCTCGTCTGAAAGTGATTTTCCAGCATCGTGATCCGTACGTGATGCTTAAGGCACTTAAGAGTCTCTTTGCACCTAAAGTTAGGACGCTGAAGTATGACTGTCTGAACGAGTTCTTCAATTCCAAGATGGAGGAAAACACGAACATTGATAGTCACATGTCCAACATGCATCGAATCTATAGGCGTCTAGTTATGAATTCGAGTGTGAGATCACTTATCAAAATCGAAAAATCCATGCTGCTGCAGTCGCTCCCTCTGAGCTATTTTGCATTCATTGGAAGTTATGTGATTGGCGATAACAATGATAACTTCCATCAGTGCCTCAAGCGACTCAGGACTCCAAAAGTAGAGAAAGTTGCAGAAGAGATCATCGATTTGACAGATATATGTGATGTACAAATATTATAAATGTTTCATAAACACTCGTGCAGTTTTGATAGTATGAGATACTAATTCCAGTTTTATTTGAAGACAGGATCTGCGGATTAAAGTGTTCATGGTGGAGGAGCCCAGGGCGCCCTGGAGAAGAGATGCTTGACGTTTCGCTGGCGCAAGATCTTCTACGACATTTATCTTCAAGACTTAGGAATTTGAATAAAGTTTTCTAATCAGTTTTAAGACCTTGTGATTGTATCAAAAGTATGAGACAAATTTTATTTGTTTGTAATAAACAAGTGGTTGTTTTCTCTATGAATAAAGTCTTTATGGATGATTATGAATAAAGTTATTCTTATTTATTTTTGTTGATATAAATTGCAAGCATTTACAATATTATGATTAAAATCTTTATTATTTATTGTCCATGCTTAATAATGATTTACGTTTCTTTACTTATGTGAATTTCATAGCGATGAAATTGAATATATGTTTTTAGATTGTATCAATTACATATATGTTTGTGGTAATTTCATAACGATGGAATTATATGAGTTTTTGATATTTGATCAAATTCGCATGCGATCCACACTTCATTTATTTGAAATGATTTAAACACTTCGTGCTAAAGTTCAAAACACACAAGTATTGATATTATGCATAAAAGATGTGTAATATTTCATAAAATTAAAGAAATCATTATTTCGAAAAATTCTTTATTAGAAATTTAGTAATTATTCAAATTACTAAGTGAGGATTAAATTATTTGGTATGTACAAATAGTTTAATAAAGAATACACAAAGATTTGAGCTAAGTCAAATTTGAATTGGTAAAAAATGACTAAGTTCAAGGTTTATGATTTGAAAAAAAAATGATGAATGAGTTTGACAAACAGTACTAAACAATTCAAAGTGTTGAAAAGTTCGCATTAAAATCATATTCGAGCGGACATTATTTATTAAAGAAATAAATCATCTGTAGTGGCATATCATTTAAGGTGGCACATTAAAAATAAATAAACTCAATTTTAAATAAGTAGGAAGCCATATAAATAATACTATATGAGTTATAGTGTAATTTATAAATGATTCCGGATTATTGTGATAATTTGAAATAAAGAAATTCTTCATAAAGGTCCTTATAAGATTAAGGACTTATCTTCTAAAACCAAAAGATGCAAAAATTGTATTGCAGAAAATATGGTGCACTTTAGAGAAAATGTTTTCTTGGTAAAGGTGTTAATTAGAAGAAAACAAAGGATCAATTAAAGTAATTGAATTAATCTATATAATATCAGAATGGTGCAGCAGAATAAGTTCCAAAGTGAAGGTCTATTTTCGAAAAAAGAGGAATTGATGATAGAGATTATACAATTAAGTCCTTTATTTGAGTAGGATTCATGAATTAAAATCACGATGGTTTGCAAAGTGAAATTCATGATTTACTTGTCAAAGTTTTGAAACTAGACATACCTACGAACTATGAGTAAAAGTTGGCAGACCTAAATGCAAAAATAACTTAGAGTTGGAATTAAAGATTTTATTTAAGAGGTAATTGTTACTCGGTCTTATTTAAGTAAATTGTATTACTTAATTCTTCAAAATAATATCAGATTATGGAGAAGAAAATAAATCTTTAATAGAAAAGACATTGAAACATGATTTGTCTCAAATGAGTTTAGACAAATTCATATGATTGACTACAATGTGTAGCGGTGTTTAAAAGTCTTCAAAATTCAAATTAGTTGTTAAAATTGCAAGCTCTTAAATCAGTTTAAGTTATGGCAATGTTTAACACATTTTGAATTAATTCGCATTTAGAGTATCTCGGTTTGACTTAAGAATCAAAGGATTTTTGGAATAGTCCAAAATTCCAAGATAAACCTATTTATATTAAACTGAGTGGGAGCAATGAAAATTAGCATTAATCTCACGAATTATATGTAAGAGTACATATTCTAAGTGGGAGCTAGCTCAATATGTAAGACTACATATTCTGAGTGGGAGCTATGACAAATTCATTCATATGAATGACATATTATGAATAAGTGCGTTTGTATCAAGATTATTAATTAGAATTAATAAGTGGTGAAATTGACATCATGTTTAAAGCAAAATTTTATAAGTGTTTAAGTCATAATGCATGTTAGTCATAATTCTGAGAGTACATAATGAACTAAGTCAAAGAGTTTTGACTGAATGACTAAAGAAAATATTGAGTTTGAACTCAATAATGGTTGAAAGGAGTTGTCCAAAACCATATTTTGCATAAAGACAAACAATGCATCCCAAGTTCAAAAGTTGAAAGGCTACGTTCAAGAATGATTAGAAAATCATTAAACCAAGGAAAAGCCTATCCTATGTATTCTTGTGACATAACTGATAGGGATTTCTGGAAAAGTGAGAAGTCCACTTTGTTCAGAAATTTGGGAAAATTAACTCCATCAAAGACTAAGTACAATGAAAGCGTGATTGGGACATTGAGATTGCATCTAGGTGATTTCAATTAAGTCTACATAAATTGAAAGCTACTCTGATAGTGGCAAGTGTAATGCTTGGTTAGAGAAAGTTCGACTTCTAGATGAGTGTGTATCTATTTTGCATGGTCTATGAGAAAATCATGGATTAATCAGAAACCATTGCAAAACTAGAATACAAAGTCCCACTCTTTTACCAAACATTAAACTTAAACAATCATCATGAGATGATGGTGGATTGTCATAAAGAGGATGACAAAGTTGAAAAGAATATAAAGGTCTAATCTATGCAGATCGCTAAAGGTAGGTCCTCACATTAAAATGCAGCTAGATTATTTGTACTCTAGTGCAAGTGGGAGACTGAAGGAGTTATGCCCTATAGGAAAATAATAATGGGTTTTATTTGCATAATCCGTTATGTTCATAATAGTTTAGTATTATGCTAGAACTATGTTAATCGGAAACATTGACATAGGTGTAGTATTAAATGATTAAGAGTCCCTAGTAAAATCCCTATTTACTAGTTCATTGATTAACTGATGAACGAGGTTTCCCGATCATGGTGCATTATAGCCGATTGACGATGAGATCATGCCACTTGTTGATAGTGCCATGATGGACATTACCCACAGAATCAATTGCAACAAGATTGTGTCATGATGTTCATGTTGCAATGTGAGAAGTGTGCAGCTTCATCCTTAGACCGTGAGGTTAATACATAATCGCTACTTTTGGAGGAAACTCTAATTGCATCAACCGTCTTCACTTAATCGGCGGACTGAAAAGGTGTACATTGGGTTCTCCAAAGGGGTAGGTTGAGGAGTATAGCCAAGAGTGGGATTTGCTCATCTGCATGACAGATATGGTACTCTGGGCCCACTTGGTGAGAACACATCAATGCTGCACAACATGTGACTAGGTCACGGAGATGGACTATCATGGACAAATTGAACAACATTACCGGTAATAAGATTGAACCAGGTATTGGTGAATACCGATGATCAGATCTTAGGCAATGCTAGTATCAGCGAGGCAAAGGGAATAGCTTATTGACATTTATGTTTCAACGACTAAAAGAACTTCATAGAATGCACAAGGGTCTTCACGGATTTCCACGATCCGACTGAAGGTCATTTACCGGAGAAGAGTTCTCTGTAATGTCTATCATGTTCTCGAACCGTCAGGTAACACGCTTAAGGGATCATGATGCTTGAGACATTTTGGTATTATTCGGAAACACCGTGTGATGATATATGAGAGAGGGAATAGTTCCAACTAAGTCCAGAATAGTTCCAACTAAGTCCGAAATAGTTTCGGCGGAGTCCATAACAGTTTCGGTGAAATCTAGAATAGTTTTGGTAGAGTCCGGAATGGTTTCGATGGAGTGCAAAAGTGATTCGGAGTAATGGGGAATTAATTATGAGTTAATTAATATTAATTATATGAATTAATATAAAACATTTATTCACTAAATGGGCTGATTTATTGAAAGAGGCCCATTAGGGAAATAAAAATAAAAGGGGCACCAAAGCCCTGGCCCAGCCCGGCCAGGGTTAGGGTTGCCTGGCCGGCCGGCCAGCTAGGCCCTGGCTGCCGCCCTTCTCCCTTCCTCTGGCCACCGCCCTTGGTGCCTTGGGGAGGGGGTAAGGGTGCACCCCTCCCCACTATATAAATGCCCCCCCTGGAGAAGTCTCAGAACAGAATTTCCACAAGCCCTTCCTCCATGGCCTCCTCCTACCACTGATGGTGCGGTGTTGATGTAGGAGTTTTATAGACGACCGCCCAGTTGGAAACCCCAAAAGAAGGTTATGATGAGCACAACATCAAGTCTTCCCTCAGTATGATACCGAGGTTTATCAAACCAGTAGGAGAAAGAACCAACTTCTGAAGGTTGATGCTTGCTAGCTTCGCGACAACTCCAGACAATGTATGTATGGCGCCATGTCCAGGGCGTAGCTTTGCACCAGCAGCAACGTGGAACCTGCACACAACACAACCAAGTACTTTGTCCCAACTTATAGTGAGGTTGTCAATCTCACCGATTTGCTGTAAACAAAGGATTAAGCGTATCGAGTGGTAAAAGATAGTAGTTTGCAAGAATGTAAATAAAGCGAGTAAATAGTAATAACAATGTAAAAGAATGGACCGGGGTCCACAGTTCACTAGTGGTGTCTCTCCATAAGATAAATAATATGCTGGGTAAACAAATTACAGTTGGGCAATTTGATATAATAAAGAAAGCATACAAATGTCATGAGGATCACTATGAGATTCACTTGGGCATTACAACATAATATGTAGACCGTAATCTAACTGCATCTATGACTAATAATCCACCCTCCGGATGTCATCCGAGCAACCATTGGGTATTAAGTTGCAAGCAACAGATTATTGCCTTAAGCAAAGTGCGTAATGTAAACAATACAAATGTCCTTGAACACAATATTGATGTTTTCTCCCTAGTAGCAACAGCACATCTACAACCCTAGAGGTTTCTGTCACTCCCCCAGATTACTAGAGGGATGAACCCACTATCGAGCATAAATACTCCCTCTTGGAGTCACTAGCATCTACTCGACCAAGATATCTACTAGCAATAGAGAGCATGCAAGATCATAAACAACATAGAGATAACATAAAGATAATAATTCAGCAAATCAACTTGACATAGTATCAATATTCATTGGATCCCAACAAACACAACATGTAAAATTACACAACGATGATCTTGATCATGATAGGCAGCTCACAAGATCTAAACATGAAGCACATGGAGGAGATGACAACCATCTAGCTACTGCTATGGACCCATAGTTCAAGGTAGACTACTCACACATCACTCCGGAGGCAGGCATGGTGATGAAGAAGGCCTCCGGCGGTGATTCCCCTCTCTGGCAGGGTGCCGGGAAGAGCTTCTCGACCCTCTCGATCTTGCATCGACGACGGCGGCGGCTTGCAGTATGTTTCGAGGAAAATTGATCGGGCTCTTAGATTTTCCCGTCAAGGGGAATATATAGGCAGAAGGGCGGCATCATGAAGTGGATCAGGGGCCCACACCTGCCCTTCGCGCGGTCTGGGGGTGGCCCGCACCATGGGGTGGCGTGGCTGCCTCCTGGCTCCCCTCCGTCTCTGCTTTGGACTCCGTGATGCTTCGGGAAAAATAGGAATTTTGGCTTTGTTTCGTCCAATTCTGAGAATATTTCCTGTGTAGCTTTTCTGAAACACAAAAACAACAGAAACAGGGAACTGGCACTATGGCATCTCGTTAGTAGGTTAGTTCTGAAAATGCATAAAAACGCCACAAAGTATAACAAAACACAAAGCAAATGGTGTATAAACAAGCATGGAGCATAAAAATTATAGATATGTTTGAGACGTATCAACCACCTCCAGTGCGCCGGCCCTAGCCCTGGCCGCCACCCCTTCCTCTCTCTCTCCCACGTGGCCTCCCGAAGGGCTGCATAGGAGATGGGAATCACAACCGCTACACGCTGTCGTGTTGCTGAGTTTCTGGATCCCTGTTCCAAAGCCTCTACTTCCGCATCTCGGCTGGAAACAGGGTTCCGGGAGTCATCGTGGTTGCCGTACGTGTGTGAGTTGCTACTTGTGTGATGATGACGCCAGAAAAGAGCTGTGGCGTTTAGTTGATGTGGGAGCAGTAAGTCCTTGTGCGTGGTGATGACCAGCCCGTTGGGAACCCCAAGAGGAAGGTATGATGAGTGTAGCAGCAAGTTTTCCCTCAGTTAAGAAACCAAGGTTTATCGAACAGGAGAAGGGAGACGGTGACGACTGAAGGTGTTGTGGAACCTGCACACACACAAACAAATACTTTGTTCCCAACTTGCGATGAGGTTGTCAATCTCACCGGTTTGCTTGAAACAAAGGTTATGAGTGTATCGAGTGGAAAACAGTAGTAATGTATGCGAGTAAAGTAAACAGTACGGGAAAAGTAAACAGGTGATTGCAATATGATTAAAATAGGACCGGGGTCCACAGTTCACTAGTGGTGTCTCTCCATAGATAAAATAACATGCTGGGTAAACAAATTACAGTTGGGCAATTGATAGAATAAAGATAACGTGATATGTCAAGAAGATCACTATGAGATTTACTCTGGGCATTACAACAAAATACATAGACCGCCATCCAACTGCATCTATGACTAATAATCCACCCCCGGGGATATCATCCGAACACCCTAGAAGTATTAAGTTGCGAACAACAGATAATTGCATTAAACAAAGTGTGTAATGTAAACAAAGCATATGCCCTTGAGCATATGAATGTTGTTTTCTCCCTAGTAGCAACAGCACATCTACCACCTTAGAGGTTTCTGTCACTCCCCCAGGTGAAATAGAGGCATGAACCCACTATCGAGCATAAATACCCCCTCTTGGAGTCACTAGCAACTACTCGGCCAAGATAGCTACTAACAACGGAGAGCATGCAAGATCATAAACAACATAGAGATAACAAAAGATATAATTCAGTACAACAACTTAATCATAAACACCAATATTCATCGGAACCCAACAAACCAACATCATAGAATTACATAACGGTGATCTCAATCATGTAGGGCAGCTCATGAGATCTAAACATGAAGCACATGGTGGAGAAGACAACCAGCTAGCTACTGCTATGGACCCATAGTCCAAGGTAGACTACTCACTCATCGCTCCGGAGGCAAGCATGGCGATGAAGAAGACCTCCGGTGGCGATTCCCCTCTCCGGCAGGGTGCCGGGAAGAGCTTCTGGACCCTCCCGATCTTCGGGTCGACGGCGGCGGCGGATCGCGATGTATTCTGGAAAACTGATCGGGCCTTAGGTTGTTCTCGTCGGGGGGTACTTATAGGCGAAGGGGCGATGTCAGGAGAGGGACCAGGCACCCTCACACAGGGGTGGCGCGGCCAGGGGCCAGGCCGCGCCGCCCCCTTGTGTGGCGCCCTGGTGGCCCCCCTCCGACACTTCTTCGGATCTCTGGAAGCTTCCGGGTAAAATATGACTTCAGGAACTTGTTTCGTCCAATTCCGAGAATATTTCCTGTGTATCACTTCTGAAACACAAAAACAGCAGAAAACAGGAAACTGGCACTGTGGCACTTCGTTAATAGGTTAGTTCCGGAAAATGTATAAAAGTGTCACTAAGTGTAATGAAACAATAGGCAAATGGTGTAAAAACAAGCATGGAGCATCAAAAATTATAGATACGTTTGAGACGTATCAAGCATCCCCAAGCTTAACTCCTGCTCGTCCTCGAGTAGGTAAGTGATAACAAAAGAATAATTTTTGAGGTGACATGCACCTACACAATCTTGATCATATATGTAAGCATTGGTGAGCTGGGATCAATAGAACTTAAAACATGGGCATGAAAGATATAATCATGACAATAAGAACTTAGCAACCATGTTGTAAACATGTAAATGAACACAAACAAAAGATCATGATAATGAAACAATGAAAGTCAAACGTGTGTTCAAATCATAAGGAAAAACATACAAATGGTTTTCAGCTTGTCCTTCAAAGAGAGCAAAACATAAATGCATAGGACACCTCAAAGTTTAAGAGGGCGACTAGATACAAATAATTTAAGAACAAGTGAAACCAACAATATGAGTCAATCAATGAACTTTGGGACAATGCATATCACACTAAGAATGACAACTATGCTCTCTTAATGGTGCATAAAGAAAGAATGTGGTGACTCAACATAAAAGTAAAAGAAGGGCCCTTCGCAGAGGGAAGCAGTGATTGCAAGTTTTATAACCTTCAAAAATTATGGTACTTGCCGGCTTTGAGCTCTCATTGCCCCCATCATAAGCATCTTGAATGGTTAAAGTTAATGCGAGAACAATTATGATGCATATGCTTGACAAATCATAAGTTGAAAACCTCATGTCCCGTGAATACGAGTACCCAAACCATGCTAATTTACTTAGAGTCCCAAGCAAGGCTCTTGTCATTGTAAGTATATGCATATCATTGAGAACCGCCAATGGGGTACCTCCGTGCCCGATGACATGGAACAAGCCCACACCAAAATGACAGGACAAGCAGACAATGAACACCTCGACATCTCTTTTATTTGCTATATTGTTTAGCTTTTTATTGTGAGATGCATCGTCGAATGTTCACCATGGGTATGCTGCAAATTTCCACCATGAATTATGCATGGCTTAGATTGGCGGCCCGGCGTTTCCCTAACACATATAAAAACTCCATGATCCTCACAAGATTCCCAATTCATTTCACATCGCGGGCATCCATAAACAAAAGATCACGATATCAACTCAAAAAGAAGTGCAATGTTGAAAGCTTGCCCCATGACAGCATGGCTGGGCTAGAATCCAACTTACAACCTGCAAGCATAACAACTTGATACGTCTCAAACGTATCTATAATTTTTGATGCTCCATGCTTGTTTTTACACCATTTGCCTATTGTTTCGTTACACTTAGTGGCACTTTTATACATTTTCCGGAACTAACCTATTAACGAAGTGCCACAGTGCCAGTTTCCTGTTTTCTGCTGTTTTTGTGTTTCAGAAGTGATACACAGGAAATATTCTCGGAATTGGACGAAACAAGTTCCTGAAGTCATATTTTACCCGGAAGCTTCCAGACATCCGAAGAAGTGTCGGAGGGGGGCCACCAGGGCCCCACACAAGGGGGCGGCGCGGCCTGGCCCCTGGCCGCGCCACCCCTGTGTGAGGGTGCCTGGTCCCTCTCCTGACATCGTCCCTTCGCCTATAAGTACCCCCCGACGAGAAAAACCTAAGGGCCCGATCAGTTTTCCAGAACACATCGCGATCCGCCGCCGCCGTCGACCCGAAGATCGGGAGGGTCCAGAAGCTCTTCCCGGCACCCTGCCGGAGAGGGGAATCGCCACCGGAGGTCTTCTTCATCGCCATGCTTGCCTCCGGAGCGATGAGTGAGTAGTCTACCTTGGACTATGGGTCCATAGCAGTAGCTAGCTGGTTGTCTTCTCCACCATGTGCTTCATGTTTAGATCTCATGAGCTGCCTTACATGATTGAGATCACCGTTATGTAATACTATGATGTTGGTTTGTTGGGATCCGATGAATATTGGTGTTTATGATTAAGTTGCTGTACTGAATTATATCTTTTGTTATCTCTATGTTGTTTATGATCTTGCATGCTCTCCGTTGTTAGTAGCTATCTTGGCCGAGTAGTTGCTAGTGACTCCAAGAGGGGGTATTTATGCTCG
Organism: Dactylis glomerata; assembly: GCA_007115705.1. Taxonomy (NCBI): domain Eukaryota; kingdom Viridiplantae; phylum Streptophyta; class Magnoliopsida; order Poales; family Poaceae; genus Dactylis; species Dactylis glomerata. Next base: position 1,606,592 of record QXEO01000164.1, on the reverse strand, counting down.
ATAGTGGGTTCATGTCTCTATTTCACCTGGGGGAGTGACAGAAACCTCTAAGGTGGTAGATGTGCTATTGCTACTAGGGAGAAAACAACATTCATATGCTCCAGGGCATATGCTTTGTTTACATTACACACTTTGCTTAATGCAATTATCTGTTGTTCGCAACTTAATACTTCTAGGGTGTTCGGATGATATCCCCGGGGGTGGATTATTAGTCATAGATGCAGTTGGATGGCGGTCTATGTATTTTGTTGTAATGCCCAGAGTGAATCTCATAGTGATCTTCTTGACATATCACGTTATCTTTATTCTATCAATTGCCCAACTGTAATTTGTTTACCCAGCATGTTATTTTATCTATGGAGAGACACCACTAGTGAACTGTGGACCCCGGTCCTATTTTAATCATATTGCAATCACCTGTTTACTTTTCCCGCATTGTTTACTTTACTCGCATATTACTACTGTTTTCCACTCGATACACTCATAACCTTTGTTTCAAGCAAACCGGTGAGATTGACAACCTCATCGTAAGTTGGGAACAAAGTATTTGTTTGTGTGTGTGCAGGTTCCACAAACACCTTCAGTCGTCACAGTCTCCCTTCTCCTGTTCGATATACCTTGGTTTCTTAACTGAGGGAAAACTTGCTGCTACACTCATCATACCTTCCTCTTGGGGTTCCCAATGGGCTGGTCATTCACCACGCACAAGGACTTACTGCTCCCACGTCAATTCAACGCCACAGCTCTTTTCTGGCGTCATCATCACACGAGTAGCAGCCTCTTTTCTGGCGCCGTTGCCGGGGAAGAAAGAAGACTTCTGCGAGGGGAGTTCTTCGCACACACATTCTTTACTTTGTTATTTGTTTTGCTTTACTTTATTTTATTTTACCTGCATTGCTTTTTATATCAAAAACCCAAAAAAATTAGAATCCTTGGTAGCTGTTTTTACTTGTTTACTTTCGTTTTGCTGAAATGGGTACTCCTGAAAACACCAAGTTGTGTGACTTTGCTAGCACGAACAATAGTGATTTTATCTGCACTCCTATTGCACCACCTGTTCCTGCTACCACCTTTTATGAGATCAAGCCTGCTTTATTGAACCTTGTTATGAAAGAGCAATTTTCTGGTGCTAGTACTGAAGATGCTGCAGCTCATCTCAACAATTTTGTTGAGCTATGTGAGATGCAGAAATATAAGGATGTTGATAGTGATATTATTAAGCTCAAGCTGTTTCCTTTTTCTTTGAGGGGAAAGGCTGAAGATTGGTTGTTGTCTTTGACTAAGAATAGTATTGATTCATGGGCTAAGTGTAAGGATGCTTTTATTGGTAGATACTATCCTCCTGCTAAGATTATAGCTTTGCGTAGCAATATTATGAAGTTTACTCAGTTTGATAATGAACATGTTCCTCAATCTTGGGAAAGAATGAAATCTATGGTAAAGAATTGCCCCACTCATGGACTGACTACTTGGATGATTATCCAAACTTTTTATGCAGGACTGAATTTTTCTTCAAGGAACCTACTTGATTCAGCTGCTGGAGGCACTTTTATGTCCCTTACCTTAGGCGCCGCATCAAAGCTACTCGACAACATGATGGTAAATTATTCTGAATGGCACACCGAGAGAGCTCCACAAGGTAAGAAGGTAAATTTTGTTGAGGAAACCTCTTCCTTGAATGATAAGATTGATACCATTATGGCTATGCTTGCTAATGATAGGACTCGTGTTGATCCTAATAATGTTCCTTTGGCCTCTCTGGTTGCTCAAGAAGAGCAAGTTGATGTGAATTTCATTAGAAACAATAATTTTAATAACAATGCTTATAGGAACAATTTTGCTGGTAACAATTATAGGCCGTATCCTTCTACCAATGGTAATGGTTATGGTAATTCTTATGGTAACTCCTACAACAACACTAGGGCCGCGCCCTCCGAGCTTGAGGTAATGCTCAAGGACTTCATCGGTAAGCAAACTGCTTTTAATAAGTCTGTTGAGGAAAAGTTAGGCAAAATTGATATTCTTGCTTCTAAGGTTGATAGCCTTGCTCATGATGTTGAACTTCTGAAATTAAAAGTGTTTCCTAATGATGTGAATGTGAGCAATGTTGTTGCTGCCGCTAATGCTACCCAAGTTAGAATTGATGAAAATATTAGATTGTTAGCGGAATTGCATGCCAGGTGGGAAAGAGAAGATGAGATGGCTAGAGAGATGAAGGTATGTACTATTACTACCTCTAATGATGTTGCTCCTACTGATAGCAACCCTCTTACTTTGATTGGTGTAGAGAAAACTCCCACTCCTTGTGTTAAAAAGCCTAAAACTGCCAAAACTTTTTCTCAAAAGAGTGCTGAAATTTTTCGGAGTGTGGGAGATGATAGCTCTATTTCTTTTAATGATTTTGATGTTGATGGCTGCAATATATCTGAAGTAATTTTGTTCTTGCAAAAGCTTGCTTTGACTCCCAATGCTAGTTCTTTAAATATTGCTTTTACTAAGCATATTACCAATGATCTCATAAAGATTAGGGATGAAAAGTTGAAGCAAAAAGCCTCTGTTCCCAAGAAGTTAGAAGATGGTTGGGAACCCATCATTGATATGCATGTTAATGGTTATGATTGCCATGCTTTATGTGATCTAGGTGCTAGTATTTCTATCATGCCTAGAAAGGTTTATGACATGCTTGATTTACCACCGCTTAAAAAATGTTATTTTGATGTTCCTATTGCTGATGTTGCTAAGAAGAAACCTTTGGGAAGGATTAATGATGTTCTTATTGTGGTTAACAATAACCTTGTTCCCGTTGATTTTCTTGTTATGGACGTTGAATGCCATGCTTCATGTCCTATTATTTTGGGAAGACCCTTTCTTCGAACTGTAGGTGCTATCATTGATATGAGGGAAGGCACTATCAAATATCAATTCCCATTAAAGAAAGGTATGGAACACTTCCCTAGGAAAAGAAAGAAATTACTTTTTGACTCTATTCTTAGGGCAAATTATGAGCTTGATGCATCATCTCTTGATATTACTTGATTCGCAATTTTCTGCGCCTAGCTCAAAGGCGTTAAAGAAAAGCACTCTTGGGAGATAACCCATTGTTTACTTTTCAGTACTTTTTCTTTTATTTGAGTCTTGGAAGTCATTACTACTGTAATGACCGCTCCTTATCTTGTTTATTTCGTTTTTGTTCCAAGAGAAGCCTCTAATTTGAGTAAGGTAAAGATTTGGGGTTATTGCTGTCCTGAAACTGTTTTCGGTGCTGCACCGTAAAAATTCGTGAAAATTCTCTGTATATCTTTTGGACCTGCGATTTCTTGTGCATATTTGTTTTTGCCAATATATGTTTTTGCCACTTTATCGCTTTCTTTTGAGTTCTTTTTTATCATGGAACTCTTGTGGAAGTTGCTACAGTAGTATATACTTTATATGTGGTGGTTTTGGGTTGAAACCTGAAGCTAAAGGAGGTTGAATATATTTTATGCTTACACTAATGTTGCTAATAGAATTGTGTTTAGTTTTGTATGAAGGAAGTTTTCAAGTGTAGGGATTGGAGAATGATGAGATGAGTTGAAGAATGGACAAAAGCTCAAGCTTGGGGATGCCCATGCATCACCCCAAGAAATATCCAAGAAGTACAAGCGTCAAAGCTTGGGGATGCCCCCAAGGCACCCCTTCTTCATCGGCAAAAATCAGGTCACCTTTCAAAACACTATATTTTTATTGCTTCATGCACTATGTGTTTTTCTTGGAGCGTCAGTTGTTTTAGTTTTCTTAGTTTGTTTAGTTTGTTTGTTTGCTGCAATAAATGGTTGTACCCCAACAAATTTTCTTTAGGAGATGTACTCGTTTTCATTTGCAAAGAACGCTCTAGTTTTCACTCTTATTTAAAATCGATGCGTTCTTCTTTTTCTGCTACTGCTTTTGGTTTTCGTTTTCGCCTTGATATGCGTTCAGACCTTGTCATATCTTTTCATCAAGGTGTATTTTTGCCTCTGATATTTATTGGTTTTCATCAAAAGAGGTGTTTATAAAAGTTTCAAATGGTGTTGGAAAAGAGAAAAAGCTTTGTGCAAAATAGTGGTACAAGAAGGAGCTTGTGTAGACTGCGGCTTAGGCTTTTTCATGTCATGCTTGATGTCTTTTTGATAGTATGCTTAGTGGTTTTGCTGTAGCATGACTTGTCTCAAATAACTGAGATTGCTTAATGAGCCTTTGAAAAAAATCATGCGTTGTTTTTATTGTATGGAAGCATTATTTTGGTTTTCTCCTTGATGCTTTATTTGGGTTGACTTGGCGCATGCTCACACATGTTAGACTCTTACAAAGTCGCCATTAGCCTTCATGATCATTTAGTTTTTGACTTTTGATGCCATCGTATGCTTCTTTTAATGTCACTTTGTCGCTTTGCATGATTATGGCCATTATTGCTCTCTTAGTTGGTCGCTCCCAGTCTTTTGCTAGCCCTCGCCTTGTACTGAGTATGAGCTCTACTCGTTCATCCAACTCCTAAAAGCCAAAGTTTTCCAAAGTGTCCACCATACATACCTACTAGCAATTTGCTATTCCAAGTAAATTTGACTTGCTTTTATTTTCTCTTCAAATTAAACTCTTACCAGTGTTATGCGAAATTCGGTCAGTAAAGCTCTCACGAACCGGAAGGCACATTTTACTTTTTCCTGTTCTTAAAAATTTGACATTGTGGTCTTTTATGTTGAGTTGTTATGCTTGCAAGTTGTAAGTTGGATTCTAGCCCAGCCATGCTGTCATGGGGCAAGCTTTCAACATTGCACTTCTTTTTGAGTTGATATCGTGATCTTTTGTTTATGGATGCCCGCTGTGTGAAATGAATTGGGAATCTTGTGAGGATCATGGAGTTTTTATATGTGTTAGGGAAACACCGGGCCGCCAATCTAAGCCATGCATAATTCATGGTGGAAATTTGCAGCATACCCATGGTGAACATTCGACGACGCATCTCATAATAAAAAGCTAAACAATATAGCAAATAAAAGAGATGTCGAGGTGTTCATTGTCTGCTTGTCCTGTCATTTTGGTGTGGGCTTGTTCCATGTCATCGGGCACGGAGGTACCCCATTGGCGGTTCTCAATGATATGTATATACTTACAATGACAAGAGCCTTGCTTGGGACTCTAAGTAAATTAGCATGGTTTGGGTACTCGTATTCACGGGACACGAGGTTTTCAACTTATGATTTGTCAAGCATATGCACCATAACTGTTCTCGCATTAACTTTAACCATTCAAGATGCTTATGATGGGGGCAATGAGAGCTCAAAGCCGGTAAGTACCATAATTTTTGAAGGTTATAAAACTTGCAATCACTGCTTCCCTCTGCGAAGGGCCTTTCTTCTACTTTTATGTTGAGTCACCACCTTCTTTCTTTATGCACCATTAAGAGAGCATAGTTGTTATTCTTAGTGTGATATGCATTGTCCCAAAGTTCATTGATTGATTCATGATGATTGGTTTCACTTGTTCTTAAATTATTTGTATCTAGTCGCCCTCTTAAACTTTGAGGTGTCCTATGCATTTATGTTTTGCTCTCTTTGAAGGACAAGCTGAAAACCATTTGTATGTTTTTCCTTATGATTTGAACACACGTTTGACTTTCATTGTTTCATTTTCATGATCTTTTGTTTGTGTTCATTTGCATGTTTACAACATGGTTGCTAAGTTCTTATTGTCATGATTATATCTTTCATGCCCATGTTTTAAGTTCTATTGATCCCAGCTCACCAATGCTTACATATATGATCAAGATTGTGTAGGTGCATGTCACCTCAAAAATTATTCTTTTGTTATCACTTACCTACTCGAGGACGAGCAGGAGTTAAGCTTGGGGATGCTTGATACGTCTCAAACGTATCTATAATTTTTGATGCTCCATGCTTGTTTTTACACCATTTGCCTATTGTTTTGTTACACTTAGTGGCACTTTTATACATTTTCCGGAACTAACCTATTAACGAAGTGCCACAGTGGCACTGTGTATCACTTCTGAAACACAAAAACAGCAGAAAACAGGAAACTGGCACTGTGGCACTTCGTTAATAGGTTAGTTCCGGAAAATGTATAAAAGTGCCACTAAGTGTAACGAAACAATAGGCAAATGGTGTAAAAACAAGCATGGAGCATCAAAAATTATAGATACGTTTGAGACGTATCGTGAGTACGTGGAGGTTCCGCTCGTGTGGTGCTGGAGTTGTTGCTCCAAGATCTTCACGACCTTGAGGTCGGCTACATCGTCTTTATCATCAACGCTTGTGTGGGAGCGTAATCCCTGCGTTTTGTTCTTCGAGGGTACGTGTTCGACTCCGAAACTCCTTACCGTTACAACATTATGAATAGATAGGTCCTTGGGCAATCGGGGGTGCGTAGCACATAATTTTTTGTTATTTGCACCGAACCCCAACAAGCAGTGGCTGGGTGATGCATGTAAAATGCATACATGATCTTTGCACTTTACCACTTGATATTCCACCTTATTTGTATCATATATTGGTTATATTCATGCTTTTTGATGATTATTGGGAATAATTCACATGTTCCCCAATTTTATTGGATTAACTTGGGAAACCCAGAAAACATCCTTTTCAATATTTTTAACTTTCATGGACCCAAACGGAGTCCAAATTACCCGAAACTTTGCGGGAGCCAGTTTTTCCACGGAACAAGACTTAGGAGCGAAGGAGATGCAACAGGGGAGCCACGAGGGCCAAACGAGCATGGCCCATGCGTCCAGATTCCTTGGCCACATGGGGCCAGCCTGTTGGCACCTCGTTGCTCCGATGCCGTCAATCTTTGTCCCGATGGATTCGTCTTGACCTAAAACTGACTATATAAAGGGTGCCCGCGGGTCGCGAAAGAGAGCGCCGTTGAAACACGGAAACATGAAACAGGAGCCTGGGAGATCAAACATCGGAGGGGAATACTCCGGCAGGGCGCTGCCGGTGTGAGCTCCACCCCCTCCAACGACTCTTCCTTCATCACCATGATGAAGAGGGAGTAGTCCACCTCTGGACTACGGGTTTGTGGTAGTAGCTAATTGTATCTCTCTCTTGTTCTTCATCGTCTTAGCGCCATATGAGCTGCATAACATGATTATGACCATCTTTGTATCCCTTTTGTGGTAGATCTTTCTATGAGTTAATATATGAGATTGCAATTGTTCTTTAATTTCAGTGTATGAGTAGATGCATATTATGTACCCCATTCTTGTTTACTTGTTATGATCAAGCATGTTTATGAGAGCATGTGTGAGGGAACGTGTGTATTAGTTGGAGTAACGGGGGTGATTATTCCGGGGAGGGCAGTCCTTGGGTGTCACTTGGGTGTTTACCTTACTTTGTTACCTCACTAGGGATAAAGAAAATATCATGCTACAAGGTATCTCTAGCATGACCTTGCTGAGTATCCGCGACTTGATCTAGTATGTTCTTATTTTAACTTCATGTCATTTATGCTTAATGCTATGCTCTGAGTTTATCTTAATACCGAGATGATTAGATCAAATTCCCATCTCGGTGGAGTATGAGAGAGATGAATAACCAAAACATCTCTATAGTAGGACATGATGCCCATTTGAATTCATCTGAATATGAACTTTGTTGCAATCTTTTATGTCAATTGTATGATCCTATGTCCGCCATATCTTTTATGAGAGAGTGCATTAGTGAACCCATGAACCCCGATCCACTTTTAATTATAAGAAACAATTTTTTTTTCACATTATCACTATTTTTATTTTCAGTTATCATTAAATTCGAAAATATTTCCTTTATTGCATTTCACAAACCAAAACATTACAACCATATCTTTTACTGTTTATCATTGCATTGTATATTTATCTTCAGTTTTTGTATACTTACACACACACCTTGTGCTTGACAACCACTTGGTGAGGTTGAGGGCACAAAGCAAATTTATTTTACTTTGTAAGTTGTTATAAGAGGGACAGGAAGGATCCATTTACACACAGTTCCCTGAGAGTTTGATATAAACCCTCGAGTCACCTTCGTGGGGAAAATTACGCTTCTCTATGCTAAACACTCTACTCCTGGAGTCTCAACCTAGCGAAGCATCACTAGGATGCTTATACCGCCTCTCTAGTTTGACTTCTAGTTCATATTTATGATGCAGTATGGGAAATGGTCGGTTTGATCATATACCTAATTAGGCATGAAGGTTTAAGGTTGTTTTGGTAATTTCATTTGTCAATTTTTATATGATTTGCAATTTGAATTTTTGCTTATATTATTTACATGCTGGTAGTAACTATTTGCTTATTTGGATTATAATTTGTGAGCTCTGTTACATGTGTGATGAACTATCTAGTGTTCATATGACATGTTTGAATTCTTTAAAATAATCCAAAGGTTGAGGTGATCTTTATTTGATTGTTAGTAGTAGCTTTAATATGTGCTCCCTATTCTACTACTCCTAGTTTTCTTTGGCTTGGTTCTTTTTTGGCTATTTGTACTTGATAGCTTGGTCTCCTACTATTTTTACACTTGAGTACTGGTTTGTTGTCTTCTCCATGTTGATCTTTACATGTGAACTGCATAACCTCAACTAGAGATCCAGGACAAGTTCCTGTAGCTTTAATTTGGATTCTACACTAATTTGGATTCACTGAGGTGAATCCTACATTTTAATCCTTTCAAAGGATTTCTTTTGCCTTTGTTTGTGCAAGTTGAGCAGTGCATGAGTTGTAGAAGAACAAGATGAGAAGATTCAATTATATATGATTTTTTTCTTTTTTCTTTTGATAGCTTGTAATATGATTTCCTTATTGTATTTTTCTTCAATTCCTTGTACATCAAATCTTGTAAAAATACTATTGTGAAAAAGGAATGAAATTCTCTTTTCAATTCTACTTTTGTTAATATTTTAATATTTTGCTTCATTTATTATTTATTTTAATCTGAATTCAAGTTTGAATAAGTCGAACCTCCATTTTGAACTCAGTTCATCCTATGATTCTTTTTAGATCCAATTTACACTCCAAGAAATAATTTTAAATTCAATTTTCCTAAGTTTGAAAATATGAATTCCTCTTGAAATTTGAATTCAAATCACCTAAGTCAAACTCAACACTAGAGTTTAGTTTCAATCCCCCATACCTTCTAAAAGAAGTTTTATTTTTTCACACTTTTCAAACGCATGCAATTATTACAATTACAATATAATACTTATTCTCTATAAACTTTGGGTCATTACAAGGGGAACCCCCTCTGTAACAAGTAGGCCCCTACGTGGACAGAAGTTGAGTCAATGAAGGGTCAACGAGGAACCCATATCATGGCATGGTTAACAGGTCAAAGATATATATAAGAGTAGGATCAATAAGAGAGACAGCCGCGGGCTCTATAGCCATGTCATGTCACCTAAAAACCATCATAAAGCCCACCCATACAAAATGCTAGCAATAGATTGGCTGTCAAGTGAACTTTAATTAAAATTTAGTTATATAATGCAATATTGGCCCTAAGTTGCATGCAACATTCTTTTTTTGGTCCTTGTTCTACATCCCGACTATATATATGTCAGGATTTGACTTTCCTCTCTCCTCATTTATCTCTTCCACCTAGGATTTTGATGACATGACAAATGCTATAGTATACTAACTAAGCCTTGTTGTACTTGCTTTAAGATCTAAAAGATAAAGTCAATAAAAGGAGTATGAAGAAGAAAGCCCACAAAAAGAAGGCCTAGCTTGACTAGTCAATTAGGGCCTAAGGCCCATCTTCTCTCTTCCCTCTCTCCATCATGGGCTATTTTACCAAGTTTTACCTTTGTACCCCTCGCACCTACCACAATGAAGGGTAGCCTTGGTCTTTTGTTAAGTACCCCTATCCTATATAACCCTCCCCCAAGGGGGAGGTGGGAGCTTATTTATTAACTCCTCCAGAGGGCTAGAGCTACAAGCCTTGTTTAGGGAGATCTAGTTTGGAACCGAGGAGCCTTGTTCGACTTAGACCGATGTTGCGTGGGACCTTGACTTCACCTCTTGGAAGCCTTTTTTGGCCTAGAGTCGATGCACAAACCCTCTAACGCTCTCCTAACATAGGATTAATCCACGCTCCAACGGGGCGTCCTAACCTACTCAAAAATTTCAATAATTACTCAAAACTTAACCACGTCACTGATGCATGCAAAATACATGCATGAACTTTGTAGTTTATTGATGCATATTCCTACATATTATAATGTTAATTAGATGTTATAATCGCGATTTGCAATGATTTATGGGGGTTTTTCATCGATCCCCCTTATTTTGGTTATAACTCCGCAGAATAGGAAAACCCTGTTTTGTGTATTTTTACGTTTCAAGAACCTCCCCGAACTCAAATTGACCTGGGATTTTTTGGGCGTTAATAGTTTATCACAAGAACCATCTGGAGAAGAAGAAGTCAACGAGATGGTCCCCAGAGGCCAAACAAGCACAGGTGGTGCAGGTCCTTGGCCATGCCGGGCCACCCATGCCCGTTTGGGCCTCGGAGCTCCGATGTCGTCCATCTTCGTCTCCTGACGCTCAACTTGACCTAAAAACACCTATATAAATACCCCCCCTTGGCGTTCTCGAGATGAGGCAACAGATAAACACGAAACATAGAAAAAGAGTCTATTCCAGCGAAGATTATAGGGGAAAACGCTGCCAGAGTTGCCCCCGAACGCTTCTCCACCCTCTCTGATGTCAACACCACCATGAAGAGGGAGCAGTCCACCTCTGGACTATGGGTTTGTGGCAGTAGCTTTCTCTCTCTCTCTCTCTTATGCTTCAATGTTTAGATGCCATATGAGCTGCCAAACATGATTATGGAGCATATTATGTAATTCCTATGTGGTGGATCTTTATTTTATTGGATGATCAATGAGATGTGATATGTTATTATATTCTTGATGTATGAGTAGATGCATATTATTACCCCGTTCTTTATTACTTGTTATGATCCAATATGTATACGAGAGTGCGGGAGGGGGGTGGTGTGTATTAGATGGAGTAACTAGGTAGTACTGATTGGATAGTGACTACACTCATGATCTGCTATGGTGTTTACCTTTCCACGGTTACCTCACTAGGGATAAAAAGAATGCATGTGTTATAATTTCTTACTAACAGCTGAGAATTATGAGAGACATTCATAGGCATAATTCTATTGTAATATGTCCAAGCGGTAGCATATTTGATATTCAACATCATGTCAAAGTACCTAAGGCTATACTCTGTTAATTCTTAATACTAGATTGCTTGAAGTGTATTCATATCTAGTGGAGCATAAGTAAGATGTGTTGCATCATATTTAAATTAGGGCGTGATGCCCATATAAATATTATCAAGTTAACATGATAAAAATCATGTCAATGTTTCGGTCATCCATCCTACGTTTAGTGCCACCACAACTTTATAAGAAAGTAGACAAGTGAACCCATGAACCTCTGTCCAATTTTAATCATAAGAAACACCTTTCCAACACTTTTATGCGCACTTTTATTTTCAACATCAATTAAATCCGAAAATACAAAAATATATTTACTTTCTTGCGTCCACATATAAAACTCAAAAATACCTTTTCCACATTTTATTAGTTGCATTTAGGCTTAGTTTACCTTTCCCGCATCATATTTACTTTATTGCATTGTTATTTATTTTATTGCATATCATATTTATTTTACTTACATTCACACATTGTGATTGACAACCAATCGGTGGAGTTGGGGACACAAGACAAGAAAATTGTTTTATATGTTGCTTCACGAAGAACGACGAGAGCTTTTTCGACTGTTCCCCGAGAGTTCGATATAAACCCCGAGTTTCCTTGTGGAGAAAATTTACTCTTGTTACAACACTCTGCACTTGGAGTCCCAACGAGTTGGCACCTTTGCTTAGTGTCATTAGTCACTCAAGACCCCCTCCTCACCCATTGTCTAATTTCGACATCACTACCAAAAGTCATATGCTTCCACAAGTCTAGGATTCCCTTACCCTCCTAATCACTATTGTCGTACCGAAAGCCCCTATGTACCCCCTAATACGTTAGTTGTACCCATATGGCCATTGAGATCTCCTCCTACAAAGAGCTTCTCGGTTACTGGTACACCAGTAACCATGCTCCCATAATTGTCTATTAGCACCCATGTCAAACCCAACGTGTGGGGCATAAGACGTCCCATGACAAGGTCCCTAACAACTAGCGACTAGAATGATCCTATACCCTAGTCTCCCGGTGTCCACTGCTCCATTCTTAAGGCTCTTGCATGTTAGGAGTTTAGGATGCCTACACTATTCATACTGTCAGTGGGACGAGGATACCAAAGTTTTAAACCTCGACTTCCCTCTCCCTTTGACCTTCCCATATGTTCTCTTAAATAAAAAGAATATCTACATATCGCAACGCCCACTAATTCCTATAACTTTCCATCACGGATCCTACATCCAACTACCAACCCTAAACCTATTTGATTTGACTAGCTCCTTATCCTTCACACTTATCGAGTGAGATACAAAGACCCTTGCTCACTTTTCACTACATTTGGGCAATTATGTAGCACGCCACAAAGCCTGTGGCGGTCCGACCCTTGCTCACTCACCACAGACCGCACCCATGTTCTGATAAGGTGCATTGATAAAAGGATTACGTCCCAACAAAATTCTATTAAGTTTCATACCCAAAGAAACGCATGTTTTTATGTTGGCTCACCACGAATGCCTATCACAATCCTCCTCCTTTATTCGGGATTGAGAGTTGTGGCCGACTATTTCTAAAAGGCGTAGAGATGGGATTCCAACTTTTCATATTTCAAATTACATGTTTGGCTCGCGTGTTTTGCTCTAGTACATTATTATAGTGTAATATGATACTGTTAATTGCGTTTGTTTTAGATTCTAGGTAATTAGGTGCCCCGTAAACAAGTCCCATTGTAGTATCAACCTGATACCGCCCACCTCCCAGCGGAAACAGATTGATACCGGAGGGATCTTGTCGGCTAACTTCCCCCTTGTCCCCCCTCTGCGTTTGCCATGGCGTCAGCACGGTGGAGGACGACATATCCATGTTGAATTCTTCTGCCTAACTTGCAGCAGCACCAAGCGTGGAAGAGCAACCTCTGCCATGGCCAGATCCGCTGCCATGGTCCCGCCACCGCCACTGCCACCGCTAATCTAACAACTGACCGTGTGTCCGCGACCTTCACTCACCTCTTTACTCTTGTGTCCAGGACTGATCTATCCGCGGAACAAGAGAACCAAGCAGCAGCCCCCCTAATTGCAGAAAGTTTGCTCGTCTCTTGTGTGTTTCCATTACCAGAGTGAACCAAACAAAATGGTGAATTTTCTCATTACATCGGTAAATACAATGTAACCTCATTATGTTACCATTTCCATTAACAGTGCCCAAACCAAACACGTCCTCAGATCCTTCCATGTTGCTCCTGAGCATGATGGTTGATTTATCGAGAATTCACTCTACATTTGGTTGGTCGTTTCACTGCATGGCAAAGAAGGTGTATAGGAAAGAAGGACAAATGATATATCATAATGTTATTGTAACAATAATAAATCAAAGAAGTGATTGAAAAATACAAACAAATCAAAAGGAATATTTGAAATCACAAGTGAAATCATTGCATCTCGTTGAACTTTTGAACATTATTTTTATCGGACAATGATTGTTGTTTCTAGAACCCGAGGTCAAGGGTCAAGTAGAACCTTCAAACTGCATTATCTCACAGTTGTGAGGCAAGTTTAATTATGCATATCCTATTATTTTTTATAAAAGTTTTTCAAAGGAAACACCCACGGAAAACAAAAGTAAATTACCGTTTTAAGAATGTAACGAATCTATTTGGATGGGAACTAAAATCATGGTTGAGTTGAATGATGAAAATCATGAGGTGGAGATTTCATTGTACCGGGAAAGTCACCTTAGGATATAATAACAAAGATAGTTAGTTTCCAAGGCGCCGTATAAATCACGCTTACCACAAATTTTGGAATGACGAGTAAGTCAGAAGTTTCTTTTTAGTTCCATATATATTCGGACGACTAAGTCTGGTTGTATTCCCAGTGAGGAATGGCAGTAGGTGGGAGCCTGTAACGTCCCCATCTTGTGCTGCAAGATGTCAGCTTTAGTGTCTCAGCATGGGTGGCATTTGAGTCGCGGTCGTCAACCGGGTCAATGCAAAGCATAGAGTACGGAATTATGTAGGCTCAACATGACTTGAAGAAACTTGGTAACATGCTTCACATAATAGGAAGTGTGACACATACAATAAGGCCAAGGGCGTTTGTGAGAAAAGTAGCACATCTCTCGAGAGTGTATAAAATGTGACATATTACTCCCTGTTCTAGGAAAGGATTGCGAACGCAACATAGAAATAAACTAAATAAAAGTTCTAACAACCCGTGAAGACTGGCGGACAGTGTTTTTCTAGAACAAAACTTACCTTAAAAAAAACTGTTTTTGAAAACTAAAAGAACTTGGATGAAAATCTAAGATTACACATCAAAGACCCAATATATAGAACTTGTTGAGTATGGTCGTACTCAAAATATATTCTTAAACCTTGCTAGACTTTGAATTGCACAACACCAAGGACTACGATAATAACCAACAGGTGGAAGAGGAGGTATACTACGAGGAGACAGATCTTTCGGGAGGCATAGAAGGATAGATTACCATATAGAATACGGAGTAAATTATGAGGATGACAAGGAAGAAGCGTAGATATAGGATAAAGTAAATGAGCCGAGCAACGTAGACTTACATAAATAGGTTGTTGAGCTGTAGTGGTACTAAGTTCTAAGTTTAGTCGCACCATTGATAAATAAGTTAGTTAAATTGCATTAAAATTCAAATATGAATCATCAATGGACCAACGAGGATGAAACATTTGTACATTACTAGTTATTAGTTGTGAATATGTAAAGTTATGGACGCGCAATGTTTCTGTTATACCACTCTAGGGGATGTAATATTTATGATTTGGTACAACTTAATACAAAGTTGTACTAGCTCACCAACAACCTTTTCCAATCCAATGGAGTATTTCATATTCATGGTAGAGTTATTTACTTATTTGTAATGGATAATTCTTTTGTGCATATTACAATGCATTGCAACACACATTGCATTTTTTTGTTAGCTGTGAATCTTCCCTCCTATTGTCAGCCTTTCTTATACTAAGCATGTCATGTTTGCATGTACATACAAATACATTTAAGACTATTTTTCACTTTTTTTTGAGGGAAGACAATTTTTCACTTGTGTACACTATCTCTCTATTTATGATATTTCCTTGGCATTCCAAGTAAATTATCAATATCATGTGAAAAATTCAAAATAAATGGTTTGTATTGCCCAAAACTTATGGAGAATAGTCGGGAAGGTTACGTTTTGAAGTAGTAGTAGTTTTCTTCCATACAAAATTGGTAACCCCGGATGCATCAGACCATGCACTGGTAATGAGAAAATTTTCCTTTTCAAAAGAAGAAAGAAACACGACTCGTCTTATTCACGCGGCACCAAATTTAAATTCCAAAAAGATTAAAAACAAGCAACCTACCAAAGCCGTCATCAGCGCACGTTCTTACGCTGCCGTTCCCGCGCGAAGTCCAAAACCCCTTGGCGCGCTCCATCCCGCCGCGCCCTTTTCTTCCCTCCCCTTCCCTCCTTCAACCCCACTCAGTTCCTCCCCAATTCCCTCCCAAATCTCACTCTTCTCCGAATCCTCCCGCCAATTCGCAAGTCTCTCCCGATGCCGACGCTCCGCAGCGCCACGCTTAGCCCGGTCCAGGCGCCGGCGGCCACCCCCTCCCCGACGGCCGACAACACCCCGCGCAGCGCCAAGCGCCGGCTGACCCCTCGCCGTGCCGCCGATTCGCCCGTTTCGGCTCAGTTCACCGCCCCCCACATGTCCCCGCTCGCCGGCGCCGGACCCGTAAGTTCCCCTGCCCTCCATCCCACGCGGATCTGCACAACTGCCGCTTCATTTCAATTCGCATCTCATTCCAATGCACACCAACTGCTCGACCTCTCTCGCAGGCCGGCACCACAAAGATGCTATCGGCGTCGCCAAAATCCTCCCGGAAGCGTCTCTACGGCGACCTCGTTATGGCGGAGAAGCCCAAGTGGAACCCGCGAGGCAAGTCTCCAAGATCTCCCACCCCAGCGGCCACCAGCCGCGTTGTCTTGTTAGTGTCTGACGGAAAAACGTAATTCGCCGTGCCCTGCAGATCCGGCGCAGATGCAGGCCGTCAAGGAGGCGTTGCACGTGGCTACGGTGCCCTCGTGCGGCTTGGTCTGCCGGGACGATGAGCAGAGGCGCGTGTTTGAGTTCTGCAAGGGGTGCGTCGAGCAGGAGAGGGCAGGGAGCCTCTATGTGTGCGGGTGCCCCGGTACAGGGAAGACGCTGTCAATTAACAAGGTCAAGGAGAGAGTGTCGCGTTGGGCCGATGAGGTATATCATGAGTTTCCAGTTCTTGACCAGATTTCTCGATTTAGAGAGGATACTTTGTCAAAGATTGTGACATTAATGTTGTGCGTAGATGGGAATGGAGACACCGGATGAGTTGTCGATCAATTGCACGAACCTCGGAAACACAGCTGACATTTTTAGCAAGGTACATATTGTTGCCATATTATGGGCACAATCTACTTATTGATCTGTAAACCGTTCGACCATGTTGTACTAACAGAGGTTTCAATGCAGATACTAGCAAAATTCCAGGTTCGAAAGAAGGCAAGTGGAAAAAAATTATCACCACTTCAGCAGCTGCAGAGTATGTTTTCCCACGAAGAATCTGCTCCAAGAAGGATGCTGTAAGAACCATCCTTGATTGAGTATGTTGCTCTTGCCATTTTGTTCCTGCTATCTGATCTGCGTGTCACTGGTTGCCAGGTTGATCGTTGTGGATGAGATGGACTATCTAATAACAAGAGATCGGGCTGTGCTACATGACCTTTTCATGCTTACGACCCACCAATTCTCGAGATGCATACTAATAGGTTAGGTTTTAAAAGGATACTCATACCTACACTATACAGTTTTAGCTCCGGGAAAAAAGAAACAGTTTTATTCAGTAATTGGCATGTTTTGCTCACTGATAGTTTGTTGTGGTTTCAGGAATTGCAAATGCCATAGACTTAGCAGACCGGTTTCTTCCAAAGCTTGAATCCTTAAATTGTGAGCACTCTTACCATATTTGTGAAGAGAAAATCAAATGCCTCTTAAAATTTACTAGCTAAAGTGGTTATTGTTATATTTGCTGACATGCATGAAACTAATCCGTCTATGGCATTATGGCACTAATTTACAGGCAAGCCACTTGTTATAACGTTCCGTGCTTATTCCAAGGATCAAATATCCAACATAATTAATCATAGGCTTAAGGTATTTCATTTGACACATGACTAATGCAGCCTTACAGGTGTTGTACATTATTTAACTTTAACTGTGTGCTGTATGTAACTTTGTTGGTGTTCCTTATACAGGTTCTTGATTATGATGTTTTCGAACCACTGGCCATTGAATTTTGTGCTAGGGTATGTCCAAATTATCCTTAATCAGGCAGTACTTTTCTGTGAGGGAGTACATATTTTTGTGTAGGGAACAGTAGGATGTGGCTAATGAGAATATGCTATACACTTTTATTATCTTCATTGATTTATCCCATTTCGAAAAAAAGTTATTAACTTCATTGATTTTTTCTTTACCAGAAAGTAGCTGCAGCCTCTGGAGACATGAGAAAAGCTCTGGGCGTCTGCAGGTAATTTACTTCTCTTGCACAACCATGTTAGTTTGGAATCTGCCCCATCCATTATTAGAGCTGACAAAACATAAATCACATATCCTTTTTTTGGAGCAATTCTGGGTATGGTTGATGCTTCTATAGACCTTATCAGAATTGATGATAATCCTATTATCTATTCCAGGAGTGCTGTGGAGGTATTTGAATCAAGACTACAAGATTTATCTAATCAAGGATATGGAGTTGTAAGTTCGTTACTTCCTCATCTTAATCCTTTTTCTGTGAAGACTGTTTAAATGTAAATTAGGCTGTCTACACATCCAGACCAAACCAGACCTTGGTATGCACATTGTTTCAATCTGTTTTTAGTTCATAGGTTGGGCCACATTATACATTTCTACCTTGTTGAAGTGTGGTCTGGCTTTCTCGGTTTTTATGGCCCACTATGCAACATAAAGTATTAGGCTTGAAAGCTGAACCCCTTTTACTGTGTTCAATAACCTTATGAAAGAATAATATATTAATAACCTGGCTAGGAGTGAGCTACATGCTACTGTTGTACGCCTGTATGGCTGTATCTGATGCAATTGCTATTGCCAATGAATTTCATCTTCTGGGAGAAGATAAAGAGAGTTGCTTTCTAATTCGTAACATGACTGGTGATAAACCCATTTTGTTTCAGTGTCCCGTGTGATCTAATATAAATTCTCACAGGTGACATTCGACCATATGGATACTGCCTTGTCAAAGGTATTCAAGCCAGTGGTAGTAAATAGCATACTGTGTCTTCCCCAACACCAACAGGTAATGACCGATTTATCATGCCATCTTCCAGTTAAGATAGCTTTTGCTATGTTCCTGAAATTTCATTCTCACACATGCCATCTTCCAGTTAAGATAGCTTTTGCTATGTTCCTGAATTTCATTCTCACACTTGCCATGTTGGTTGGCCAGATGGTACTGTGTGCGTTGGCAAATACCTTTCAGCATTGCAAGAAAAAGGCTACTACCCTAGGGGAGGTAATATTTGCTCATTGATATTCTGAAAGAACACACTTGATCACAACATTCTGTACAGTAATGAAGCTCTAACCTATCGATATATATATCTTGTTACAGCTCAACAAATCATATATAGAAATTTGCAGATCAAGCCAAATCCCAGCAGTTGGGATGCTTGAATTTTCTAACATGTGCATGATTTTGAGTGATCAGGTATGCAAACACCTACGATTCATTATGTATTAACAGTACTCAAAATATTTTGAGTGTTTAATGGAGTTAGCATTTCAGGGATACTTGAAGCTAGGGCAATCCAAGGAAGATAAGCTCAGGAGGGTAACCCTTCAGATTGACATTTCAGATATCACATTTGCATTTAAGGTGACAGAAATTCTTACTCCTGTAAGTATACCCATATGCTCGTTTTGTTTCAGCTGTACTAAATGATTCCTCTCATGATACAGGGTAGCCGATTCTTTCAGAAGTGCCTCGAGCAACCAAAGTTTTAGTTAGAACACAAGGCATCCTTGATAGTTGCATAAGTTATCTCTCTTTATCCATGAAAGCCCAAAAATCTCAGGTGCATTTTAAAACTGTGCTATTCCTCCTGCATTCAGCTAACTGCAGTCTTTTGCTCCTGCTTCTATAGATTCCTTACAATTCTGTGTTTATTTCTTGAATCAGGTGCTTGCAGTCAATTGTATCAGCCCATGGTATTTTTTTCAGTCAGTACTCACTGCTGTTACCAGGATCGTTGATTTATGAAGAAACTATTTTCTTGCTGCCGAAAGTGTACATGCCATGAGTTTTGTACTCATACAATTTTTCCCAAAGATAGTTGGCTTTACTTGGTTTTTTCATTTTTTTCTTTCTTTCATAGCAATTGATCAAGTAGTTACCCATTGTTGTACCAATTATTTATGTTAATGAGAGCACTAATATAGAGTTGGCACATTTTTCATTTGAGTTGCCAAAGCAATTGTACATCAGTGACAATGTTGCTCAAGTGGTTCTTTCACCCTCGGCCTGTCATTGGAAAAATAATTCTGATGAATTCGGACTTTTATTGTTCACTCATTAAAAGGCTTGCTATTCTCGCTGTTATTCTTCAAGTTGCAAGAAACGTATATGGATTTTTTTCTAGTGGTAAGGTGTTCAAGTTCCAACTTTGGGCAATCAGAGAGTACTAGTGACTGGCACAGGTTTCTCACTGGTGTTCTGCTGGTTCCTTTAGCCTTTGTTGGCTCGTGTTTAGGGTTCAGATCAAGCTCATCCAATGTTAGTTTTTTTTGTGTGTTCACTGTGACAGCGTTTTAGTAGTAAATGTGTCATGACTCTTTCACCAACTTTTGATGATAAATGGTTTTGGAACTGTCTAGTTAAGGCGTGTCAAGTGGAATTAAGGTGTTGTTCTGAAAGCATCACAACTGTTCATGACCATATCATAGCATTATAGCACAAATAACAAATAAGATAAGATTGTTCATCAAATTGCTTGCATGAGCATTACACATCACAATACTGTCAATACGAGAAGACCGTGCACTACCGCAGCCAAAATATAAGAGTGATCTTCTAAAAGGCCAAAAGGCTCTTGCTTTCCCATCCATCTTCTATACATCATCAACAACCGGTTTTCCTCGTGTCTCTTGCACCTCATCTCCTTGTTGGCCTCTTGCCTCAGTTTTGTCTCCTCGAGCACAAGCCTACGTCCTCCAAGGCAATCTTGTGAGCCTCCATTTCCTCCATAAGATCCTTGTATCCCTCTTGCTTCTTCAACCTATCCTTCATTGTATCCAAAGCCTCTTAAGTGTGTCGTCTCCTTCTCTTGTTGTTTCTTCTTGGCAAGCTTAACCCTAGCTTGGAGAACTTTCTCAGCAAACTCCTTATTCATTTTCATCATCTCATCAATCTTGTCCCTCATGGCAGTTGCTTCGGCTTCTTTCTTCACCCTTTCCTTGGCTGTCTTCCTTCCTTTCAGCCGACCACAACTAGATTTCGGAGCAGGACTCCTAGCTTTCTCTTCTCTCCCCTTATCACCATCTCCATCTTCACCCTCTCACTTACCACACAACGTCATCATCTTCAGGATCTTGAGAAGGAGTGCCACTCCTAGGCCTGTTTGGGGGAGTCTCAACATTCCTTCACTCCCATTTGAGATGACCTTTGAGCAACTCCCAACAATGGAAGAAGTTGAAAATTTTCACTTTGGCTTTTAACATTTGTGAAATCTCTCCTTAGTGTGAAAGAATAGATTTAGCACAATTGTTGAAAAATTTATAACAAATAAATGTGGCAAAAATAGCTCACATAATTTGATTTAGATGACCCACTAGACTGTAGGGCTCCACCTGCTAAACACATGCCAATCATTAGCTGCAATGGTTCGAGAAAACCCTCCCACCAGTTCGAGAGATACTTGGCAGTTCGATGGGAATCTTTCTCGACAAGGCAGTTGAAAGTTCATGGAGCGTGGCCTCATATGTGGTTTTGGTAATTAATGATGATCCATAGGGACTGATGATTACTTCAATTATTTATGAAGATTTTTTCCATAGGTACTGCTAGTTGATGGGAAGCTCATATTGTTTAGGTTGGACTAACCAAGCAACCCAAATTTAAACCAAATCCAAATGGATTGAGATTTTTTGCACGATAAAATCATTTATCGGAGGGGGCTAGAAATTTTGGTTAGCAACTGGTGATGACCCACAAATATAGGGGGTGTATCGTAGTACTTTCAATAAATAAGAGTGTCGAACCCAATGAGGAGCAGAAGGTGTTGACAAGCGGTTTTGATCAAGGATTCACTGTAAATACTAGCAAACAGGTTTTCAGGGGTATTTGGTAATGCAAATAAATAAAGTACGAGTAAATATAAGACAATAATAGTAATTGCTGCAAGTGGCCCAATCCTTTCTAGAGCAAAGGACAAGCCGGTTGTGTAACTTATGATTACCAAACATTCCTGATGACACACGGGAGTTTCTGTCGAGAGCTTTCGCTTCATGCTGCTAAATAATCTTCATTGGTTTGATAAGTGTTATGGGGGTGAACCTGTGCTAGCGCACTACCCGTACTAGGACTAATACGTACTTGTGATTATACCCCCTGCAAGCATCCGCAAATACAAGAAAGTAATTAAGATAAATCTAACCACAACCTTAAACTCTGAGATCCTACGCTCCCTGGTGCAATGGTTTCCTAATGGGGGTTTAGGTTTCTGTCGCTCTGGCAACCCCACAATTAGTAGCCAAATACATAATGCATTCCACTAGGCCCATAAAGGTGAAGTATCATATAGTCGACGTTCACATGACACCACTAGTAGAATAACACTACAATATATAAATATCAAATCATTAAATATTACTCAACATAGTTTCACTACTAACATCTCGACTTCTCCCATGTCCTCAAGAACTAAACGAACTACTCACAAGACATCATATGGATCATGACCATGCGGTGTCTATCTCTGATTCCCCCCCTCGACTTAGGTTTTCGGGGACGACAATATATGCGAGGGGGCGATGGCAGAAATGGGCCAGGGTGGCCTCACCCCAGGGTGGCGCGGCTAGGGGCTGGCCCGTGCCACCTGGTGGTGTAGCCCTCTTGCTGCTCCTTTCGCTCTCCCCTTCTGGCTACTTTCGTCTTCTGGTAATATATGAATTTCTGGGTATTTTCCTGGAATTGTTGATCTTCAGAAATATGGTGTCTTGACGGTCTTTTTTCCAGCAGAATCCTGACTCCAGCAGCAAGTTCTCCAATAATCATCAAACATGTAAAAGCAGAGGAAACAACATAAGTATCACCTCTAAATATGAAATATATCAATGAATAACAGTAAATTATGATATAAAATAGTGATGCAAAATGGACGTATCAACTGGTAACCGCAATATTTCACATGGTAACCAACTCCCTGGTGACCCCGCATCGTTATGAGACTATCAAGTTATCTCGATCAGGATTATTGATTTCCTGATTTGCTAAACAGGTATATGGTTAAACTGACTGGGAATTATAAGTCTGATGTGCTGACTAACTTTCGTAATTTAAAGTTAAAAATATTTGACTAGCTGAATATCCTTGTGTTTCAACGGGACACCAAATAAATTTTTATCGTTCGTGATATGATGTTTTGTTAAGGCATATGTTGAGCATTCTTCTCTACACGGTCGCCATAAACATGTCTCTTCTTGCTTCATCCTTGTGTTTTTTCCCTTTAGTGTGTTGGTGATGTCTCCCTACTAGATGTGCAACCATCTCATCTCGCTTAGAACATCGTGTTGTAGAAGATAGTTATGTAGGACATACTACTTAGTGACTATAATATAGACACTTACACACTTTGTCATTGTCAAATAAGGTGAGGTTGTAGAGATAACATAGCTAGACACGTTGGAGCCATGGAGCCTGGGGTCGTATGCAGTGATTCGTGGCATCATACAGTGTGGAGAGCCTTCAACTCCTCCAACACCAACATTGTGGACTAAATTGTGCAATTCTTTTGTTGCTTCTGATCTAGAGTTGCGAGCTTCTTTGTTGGCTTGCACCAAACATAGCGTGGGTTTGGCTTGGCGACTTGCCGACGATCATGTCAGTGATGGTCCAGGTGATGTCGAGTAGACTTTAGTTCTCGAGGTTTTCGGCGGCGAGGATGAGATCTAAAAGGAAAGCATGGTCGACATCACTGACAAACTTGGCAGCCTCCCAGGGTCAGTGGTTTGGTTATTGGAGTAGTGGATAATATATGAGATATTGTCCTAGAGATTGTTGGACCTCTCCTCTTATTGCTTCCACACCCTCTTAATGTTGAAGGCAACTTCACAAACTGGTGGACGGAGGATATACGTTCCACCATCGTGTGCTTGATGCATGCAAAATTTATGCATAAACTTTGTAGTTTATTGATGCATATTCCTAGATGTTATGAGATGTTATAAACTTATAATCATGTTTTACATTGATTTATGGGGATTTTGCATCGACCCCCTTATTTTGGTTATAACTCTTCAGAACAGGAAACACCTCTTTTGTATAATTTTATGTTTCAGGGACACTCTGGAACTCAAATTGACCGAGGCTTTTTTATGGCGTGAATATTTTTACACGAGAAGCAACTTGAGAAGAAGAAGTACGAGAGTGGGCCACCAGGTCCCAAATGAGCACAGGTGGTGCAGGCCCCTGGTCAGGCCACGTCACCCTAGCTCGTGTGGCCCTCGTGCCTTCAATGCCGTTCGTCTTCTCTCCAAATTGATTGTCCTGAACTAAAAAGTTCTATATAAAGACCCCCCGAGGCGTTCCCTCGAGGCGGCGGCAGAGAAACATGAAACCATGAAACAAAGGCTGTTCCAGTGAAGATAGGGAAACGCTGCCGGAGTCGCCCCCGGTCGCTTCTCCAACCTCTCCAACACCGCCATCATGATGAAGAGGGAGTACTCCACCTCTGGACTATGGGTTTGTGGCATTAGCTTGTTCTATCTCTCTCTTGTGCTATGATGTTTAAATGCCATATGAGCTGCCCAACATGATTATGGCCATATTATGTAATTCCTATGTGGTGGATGCTTTTATTGGATAAACTATGAGATGTGAATCTTGATCATATTCTTGATGTATGAGTAGATGCATATTGTTACCCAGTTCTTTATTACTTGTTCTGATCCAACTAGTATACGAGAGCATGTGAGGGGGATGGTGTGTATTAGAAGGAGTAACTTGGTAGTATTAGTGAATTGTGACAACAATTTCATGTTCTGCTATGGTGTTTACTAATTCCGTAGTTACCTCACTAGGGAGAAAAAGAATAAAGCACGAGCCTTCTTGATCTACCCTCCCGGGCCTCTTGCGCGAGGGACTCCGAAGGTCCAAAAAACCCTAGAAAATCCCCCTCGCTCGATCTCCCCCTCCAGCCGCTGATACTGCAAGTTGATATGGAAGATCAGAGGTCCTTGTGCGTGGTGAATGACCAGCCAGTTGGGAACCCCAAGAGGAAGGTATGAAGAGTATAGCAGCTTGTTTTCCCTCAGTTAAGAAACCAAGGTTTATCGTTCAGGAGAAAAGCAGACAATGACAACTGAAGGTGATGCTTGCTAGTTTGCGACAGCTTCGGACAATTTATATATGGCGCCTCGTCCAAGCTTTGCTTGCTAGCTGCAACGCGGAACCTGCACACAAACAACCAAGTACTTTGTTCCCAACTTGCGATGAGGTTGTCAATCTCACCGGTTTGCTTGAAACAAAGGTTATAAGCGTATCGAGTGGAAAACAGTAGAGTATGCGAATAAAGTAAACAGTGCGAGTAAAGTAAACAGGTAATAGCAATATGATGGAAATAGGACCGGGATCCACAGTTCACTAGTGGTGTCTCTCCATAAGATAAATAACACATGCTGGGTAAACGAATTACAGTTGGGCAATTGATAGAATAAAGATAAACGTGATATGTCAAGAAGATCACTATGAGATTTACTCTGGGCATTACAACAAAATACATAGACCGCCATCCAACTGCATCTATGACTAATAATCCACTCCCGGGGATATCAATCCGAACACCCCATGAGTATTAAGTTGCGAACAACAGATAATTGCATTAAGCAAAGTGTGTAATGTAAACAAAGCATATGCCCTCGAGCATATGAATGTTGTTTTCTCCCTAGTAGCAACAGCACATCTACAACCTTAGAGGTTTCTGTCACTCCCCCAGGTTAAATAGAGGCATGAACCCACTATCGAGCATAAATACCCCCTCTTGGAGTCACTAGCAACTACTCGGCCAAGATAGCTACTAACAACGGAGAGCATGCAAGATCATAAACAACATAGAGATAACAAAAGATAATATTCAGTACAACAACTCAATCATAAACACCAATATTCATCGGATCCCAACAAACCAAACATGTAGAATTACATAACAGTGATCTCAATCATGTAGGGCAGCTCATGAGATCTAAACATGAAGCACATGGTGGAGAAGACAACCATCTAGCTACTGCTATGGACCCATAGTCCAAGGTAGACTACTCACTCATCGCTCCGGAGGCAAGCATGGCGATGAAGAAGACCTCCGGTGGCGATTCCCCTCTCCGGCAGGGTGCCGGGAAGAGCTTCTGGACCCTCCCGATCTTTGGGTCGACGGCGGCGGATCGCGATGTGTTCTGGAAAATTGATCGGGTACTTAGGTTTTTTCCGTCGGGGGGTCTTTATAGGCAAAGGGGCGATGTCAGAGGTGGGGCCAGGGGCCCTCACCCCATGGCGGCGTGGCCAGGCCCCTGGCCACGCGAGCCTGGTGTGTGGGGCCCTGGTGCCCCCCTCCTACTCTCCTTCGGATCTCTGAAAGCTTCCGGGTAAAATAAGACTTCAGGAACTTGTTTCGTCCAATTCCGAGAATATTTCCTGTGTATCACTCTGAAACACAAAAACAACAGAAAACAGGGAACTGGCACTATAACAACTCGTTAATAGGTTAGTTCCGGAAAATGCATAAAAGTGCCACGAAGTGTAACGAAACAATAGGCAAATGGTGTAAAAACAAGCATGGAGCATCAAAAATTATAGATACGTTGGAGACGTATCAGGCATCCCCAAGCTTAACTCCTGCTCGTCCTCGAGTAGGTAAGTGATAACAAAAGAATAATTTTTGAGGTGACATGCACCTACACAATCTTGATCATATATGTAAGCATTTGTGAGCTGGGATCATAAGAACTTAAAACATGGGCATGAAGATATAATCTTGACAATAAGAAACTTAGCAACCATGTTGTAAACATGCAAATGAACACAAACAAAAGATCATGAAAATGAAACAATGAAAGTCAAACGTGTGTTCAAATCATAAGGAAAAACATACAAATGGTTTTCAGCTTGTCCTTCATAGAGAGCAAAACATAAATGCATAGGACACCTTCAAGTTTAAGAGGGCGACTAGATACAAATAATTTAAGAACAAGTGAAACCAACAATATGAATCAATCAATGAACTTTGGGACAATGCATATCACACTAAGAATGACAACTATGCTCTCTTAATGGTGCATAAAGAAAGAAGGTGGTGACTCAACATAAAAGTAAAAGAAAGGCCCTTCGCAGAGGGAAGCAGTGATTGCAAGTTTTATAACCTTCAAAAATTATGGTACTTACCGGCTTTGAGCTCTCATTGCCCCCATCATAAGCATCTTGAATGGTTAGAGTTAATGCGAGAACAATTATGATGCATATGCTTGACAAATCATAAGTTGAAAACCTCGTGTCCCATGAATACGAGTACCCAAACCTCATGCTACTTTACTTAGAGTCCCAAGCAAGGCTCTTGTCATTGTAAGTATATGCATATCATTGAGAACCGCCAATGGGGTACCTCCGTGCCTGATGACATGGAACAAGCCCACACCAAAATGACAGGACAAGCAGACGATGAACACCTCGACATCTCTTTTATTTGCCATTTGTTTAGCTTTTTATTGTGAGATGCGTCGTCGAATGTTCACCATGGGTATGCTGCAAATTTCCACCATGAATTATGCATGGCTTAGATTGGCGGCCCGGCGTTTCCCTAACACATATACAAACTCCATGATCCCCACAAGATTCCCAATTCATTTCACACCGCGGGCATCCATAAACAAAAGATCACGATATCAACTCAATTAAGAAGTGCAATGTTGAAAGCTTGCCCATGACTGCATGGTGGGCTAGAATCCAACTTACAACTTGCAAGCATAACAACTCAACATAAGAGACCACAATGTCAAATTTTTAAGAACAGGAAAAAGTAAAGTGTGCCTTCCGGTTCGTGAGAGCTTTACTGACCGAATTTCGCATAACACTGGTAAGAGTTTAATTTGAAGAGAAAATAAAAGCAAGTCAAATTTACTTGGAATAGCAAATTGCTAGTAGGTATGTATGGTGGACACTTTGGAAAACTTTGGCTTTTAGGAGTTGGATGCACGAGTAGAGCTCATACTCAGTACAAGGCGAGGGCTAGCAAAAGACTGGGAGCGACCAACTAAGAGAGCAATAATGGCCATAATCATGCAAAGCGACAAAGCGACATTAAAAGAAGCATAAGATGGCATCAAAAGTCAAAAACTAAATAATCATGAAGGCTATTGGCGACTTTGTAAGAGTCTAACATGTGTGAGCATGCGCCAAGTCAACCCAAATAAAGCATCAAGGAGAAAACCAAAATAATGCTTCCATACAATAAAAACAACGCATGATTTTTTCAAAGGCTCATTAAGCAATCTCAGTTATTTGAGACAAGTCATGCTATAGCAAAACCACTAAGCATACTATCAAAAAGACATCAAGCATGACATGAAAAAGCCTAAGCCACAGTCTACACAAGCTCCTTGTTGTACCACTATTTTGCACAAAGCTTTTTCTCTTTTCCAACACCATTTGAAATTTTTATAAACACCTCTTTTGATGAAAACCAATAAAGATCAGAGGCAAAAATACACCTTGATGAAAAGATATGACAAGGTCTGAATGCAAATCAAGGCGAAAACGAAAACCAAAAGCAGTAGCGGAAAAAGAAGAACACCCGATTTTTAATAAGAGTGAAAACTAGAGCGTTCTTGGCAAATGAAAACGAGTACATCTCCTCCAAAGGAAATTTGTTGGGGTCCAACCATTTATTGCAGCAAACAAACAAACTAACTAAGAAAACTAAAACAACTGACGCTCCAAGATAAACACATAGTGCATGAAGCAAAAAAAAAATAGTGTTTTGAAAGGTGACCTGATTTTTGCCGATGAAGAAGGGGTGCCTCGGGGGCATCCCCAAGCTTTGATGCTTGTACTTCTTGGATATTTCTTGGGGTGATGCATGGGCATCCCCAAGCTTGAGCTTTTGTCCATTCTTCAACTCATCTCATCATTCTCCAATCCCTACACTTGAAAACTTCCTTCATACAAAACTAAACACAATTCTATTAGCAACATTAGTGTAGGCATAATATATAATCAACCCTCTTTTTGCTTCAGGTTTCAACTCAAAACCGCCACATATATAGAAAATACTACTGTAGCAACCTCCCCAAAAGTTCCATGATCAAAAGAACTCAAAAGAAAGCGATAAAGTGGCAAACACAAATATTGGCAGAAATCTGTCAAAACTGAACAGCTGACAAAGGTCGAATTTTTGAGGGATTTTATGTTGCTCAAATCAAAAAGTGTTCAACTAAAAAAGTTTGGATATAACCTGGGGCATATGCACAAGAAATCGCAGGTCCAAAAGATATACAGAGAATTTATACGAATTTTTACGGTGCAGCACCAAAAACAGTTTCAGGACAGCAACATCCCCAAATCTTTACCTCACTCGAATTAGAGGCTTCTCTTGGCACAAAAACGAAAAAAAAGGATAAGGAGCGGTCATTACAGTAGTAATGACTTCCAAGACTCAAATAAAAGAAAAAGTACTGAAAAGAAAACATTGGGTTATCTCCCAAGAGTGCTTTTCTTTAACGCCTTTGAGCTAGGCGCAGAAAATTGCGAATCAAGTAACATCAAGTGATGAAGCATCAAGCTCATAATTTTCTCTAAGAATAGAGTCAAAAAGTAATTTTTTTATTTTTCCTAGGGAAGTGTTCCATACTTTCTTGAGTGGGAATTGATATTTGATAGTGCCTTCCCTCATATCAATGATGGCACCTACAGTTCGAAGAAAGGGTCTTTCCAAAATAATAGGACATGAAGCATGGCATTCAACGTCCATAACAAGAAAATCAACGGGAACAAGGTTATTGTTAACCACAATAAGAACATCTGTTGGGGATATACCAAATAGGTATACCAGCGACGTAGTCCTAAATCAGCAAGCCAGGGTGGCCCATCAGGGGTGGTATGGCGGATTCGCCATACCGGGCGGCCCAGTTGCTGAAGTTGCCACGGCGGTACTGGACGCAGGCGCTTATGGCGGATCCGGAGACAGGCCCATGGCGGGCTACTAGCAGCGAGCTTATGGCGGATCCGGATGATGGCCCATGGCGGGTGACCTTGTAGCGTACGCGCAGGACTTAGTCTAGGATTCCAAGTTGTATCCGCTCCGGTACCAACGTGTAGCCCACGCCAGGCGCCTTTATAAGCCCGGCGTGGAGCAGCCCTTGAGGCATCAGACCAATCTTACGGCCAATCGCATAGCGAAACAGCCAACCTCATCATTGTAATCGAGCACTTGTTGCCATATAGTGAATTATAGCAGCACGTAGGGTCTCGCCACCGTTGCGGGATCTGAAGCTGGGTAAACTCGTGCTACCACCGTCCTGGATCGCTCCTCCGTGTTCACCCCCTTCCACAAACCGCCATACCCCTACCTCTATGGCAGATCTGTTGACGAAACCACGACAGTTGGCGCCCACCGTGGGGCTAAGCGCGTCTGGAGCGCGGATCCAGGCGGGATCCGCCTTTAAAGGCATCGGCGACACCGTCGCCATCGGGCGCGTCCTCTACGATTCCGGCTTCCCCATCGTCCCAGCGGATAACCTCTGGGTACCGGCTAGAGAAGACCCTGCTCGATTCACCGTCATCCCGATTGGAGATATCCATATCTTCATTGGAGAGACAAACCCTACCCCCGCTACGGAAACCAATTTCCGGCGGATTGGTATGGCCGAAATCCCCAAACGGACCGCTTTCGAGCTGGATACGGAGGAGGACTCATCTGATCTGGAACTTTCCAAGATGCCCAGATCGGATCTGAAAAATAATCCCACCCAGCCCGCCCTAGAGGTAGAGGAAGTGGTGGAAGACCGCAGTGAATCAGCCATGAGCAATCTGGCGTTAGAGACACCGCGGTACTGCCTTGTTGCGTTCGCAGGTATCACTTCGGGACCTACCTCCAATGGAGAAGATAGCCCAGGTGAATCCATCCTAGAGGCACTTAACGAAAGTGGTGAATCGGATGACTGGGATAGCAAAGGCTATGATTCTGACCATTACGATGCCGCCATGAGGAAACTCGAGGCGGAATTGGTGCAGCAGGCACTTGAAGAGCAACAAGCAGCGGACAAGCAGGTGTTTGTCACCAGCAAAGGAGATGATGCCGGGCAGACAACCGGTGATCCGCCATCTCAGGCAGTCCACGACGGAGATGCCGGCAATGAGCAGGGTAACCCGCCACCAGCCGCTGATCCCGCCGCGGAGCAACTTCCCGAGATTCATGGCGGACCCAGGCCGCTACCCGCCATCTTCGAGGACCAGCACCAAGAAGACTTCACAACCCCGCTGGATAAGGTCGTCTACGGAACTCTAGCAGATCCAATCACCCCTGACTATGTCAGAGATGTGAACGATCTCGAGAAGAAAAGGCGAGCGCTCCTCAAGGAAGCAAAGCGAGTCGAGAAGATGGGCAAGCAGGTTGATGACGACATTGCTAAAGCTCAGGACACGCTGAAGCGCGCAAGGAACATGGAGGAGAAGTATGCTACTCTCATTCAGAACCAGATCAACGAGGGAGGCGACCCACAGCTGGTACGAAACCTCGAGTTCACCGTACCAACAGCAGAAACTCTGGCCAGGATGTACATCAAGAATCCGCCATACGTGGACAAAAACCGCGATGAAGTTAGGGCTACGCCCATCGAGAACATCGTGGCCGCAAAGGAGCTATTGGAGCATAACAAGAGTCCAGCAGCCCTAGAGACGGCGGTTAAACTGATGACCAAAGCATTGGTGCAGCAGGAGAAGGCTACGTCGTCACGGCGGCTCGAATCTGATCCTGCGCTATGCAGGTCCAGTACTGCCTCTAAAGCTCAGGGGGCTGGCAATAATGGTGGACGTCCTGACAACGAATCTCATACCGGATCCTCGGAGATCCGAAGAAGAGAAGCTCACAATCGGAGACACGCCATCCCAATATCCTCCGATGACAAACCACATGGCAAAGGCCCACAGAGAAATCCATCGCCACCCCGCAAGAACTACCCGGCTTACGGATACCAACAAGCCACTGCTGCTCCCCGCCATAAGACCAACATGCCGCCGCCAAAGCATAAGACGTTCGAAGTCCCTAAGGGAGGAATCGTCATACGCGACAATGATGGCAAACGAGGACGAAGCCGTGACGCTGGACGCAGAGACGATCCGCCACGACGAGAAAACAGCAGGGATGGCGGATCCAAGAGAAGGGACCGATCTCGCCATGACGACGGCGCGCATTGTGACGGTGATAAGGACAAGCATCGCTCCACTCGCTGCCACGATGACAAAGGGCAAGGCTCCCGCCGCCATGACGATGACCCATCTCCATGAAGAACGGACGGAAGTCGTAGCTGCAGAGAACAGTCGCAGGACGGCGAGAGTAAGCGCAGACGCGACCCTTCGCCATCCCCACCAGGGAGCCCTCATGGCGGCGGCGGCGGTGGCGACGGACCAGCAAGGTCGCGCAACTCCCGCAAGGATCCGCCAGACCAGAAGCCCTACGACGCCCGTACCCATCTAAATGAGATTGCCAAGTCTCAAACGGCCTTCTTCCTCGGCCCAAAGTGCTTTGGACAACGGATTCGTGATGAGCCCATCCCGTATGGGTTCAAAATCGAGAAAAATATCCGCCAGTACAATGGAGTCGATAGGCCTTTGACTTGGCTACAAGACTACTTCAACGCAGTACAATTCGCCGGGGGATCTCCCAATGTTGCTGTCCGCTATTTGCCCCTGATGCTATCCGGCACTGCGAGGCAATGGATCAACGACTTAGCAGAAAACTCCATCCAAACCTGGTTCGATATGCAAACTGCGTTCACCAAAAATTTCGAGGGGACTTACAAGAGACCCCACAACATTGGTGACCTCCAACGGTGCCGACGAGCCAACAACGAGACCTCCCGAACTTTCCTCGCGCGATGGCTGGATATGAAGAACTCCTGTGAAGGGGTTACTGACGAATCCGCCATCCTCGCGTTTATTGACAGTTTGGAGAGAGGCCAACTGCTCCGCCATCGCCTGTTGCGGGAAAGGAACGAAGGGAAATTGACCCTAAATTCCAAGATCACCATCGCAAGCAACTACGCGGCCGCTGACGACGACGCCCGCGAATCTCTGAAGGCTTCCGCCATCCAGAACACTGGAAAGCGGAATAGCAGTAACAAACGGAAGAATCCGCCAGAAGAGCCGCAGGCCCCAGACATGGTAGCCACAACCTTTGCTGACAAGGGTCAAAATAGCCAGCGCGGCCGAGGACGCGGAGGTGGCGGTGGCCAGCCGCGGAGTTCCACAACTCCCGCTTCGGCGCCATCCGCCCCCGTGTCCTACGACGAATACCGCGATATGCCATGTTTTGCCCATCGTGACGCGTCGGGAAAGTGCAACCACACCAATCGGAACTGCAAGTTTGTCAACGATCTCAAGGCGGATCAAGAAGCTGGCTTCAAACGCAGCCGGCAACAACGGCCTCGTGGCAAAGGAAAAGCGGATAAAGACAAGGAGTCTAGGGATGGCAGTGATATGGATGAAGACCCTGCGCCCAAACCCGCCGAAAAGGCAGAGGGTGGTGCTGGCAAGGGTAACCCAATCAAGGACAAAAAAGTCGCCTTTCACACATTCCTTGGACCCCCCACAGCCAAGGCACAAAGAGCTGCTATGCGCTCACTTAATGCCACCGTGCCAAAAATCCGCCAGTACGTCAGATGGTCCGAAGTACCGGTGCGCTGGAGCCGCGATGATCATCCAGAGCACATCCCAGATGGCTATTACGCCATGGTGGTATGCCCTGTAATTCATGGCTATGAGTTCTCCAAATGCTTAATGGATGGCGGCAGCAGCCTGAACATCATGTACGTGGAAACACTGACAAAGCTCGGCCTTACCAAGACCCAACTCTGCCATAGCGCGGTCACCTTTTACGGGGTGGTTCCTGGTCGCCAAGCCAAGTCCCTCGGGTCCATCACGCTCAAGGTTGCCTTCGGTAGTGAGGAAAACTACAGAGAAGAGCCCATAACCTTTGAGGTTGTCCCATTCAAAAGCACTTATCACGTGATCTTCGGGCGCCCAGCCTTCCACAGCTTCCATGCAAGGCCATGCTACATCTACAATCAACTGAAAATGCCAGGACCGGATGGCATAATCACCGTTTATGGCAGCTTCAGAAAGGCAAAGGAGTGCGAGGAAGGAGAAGCCGCCTTCGCGGAAGCAGTGTTCTTCGGCGAGGAGTTCAAAGAAATCCACGCCGCTACGGACCCCTCGGAGATGCCGGCATCCAAGCAGGAGGTTTCCGCCTCCCCGCCCACTTTCAAGCCTACAGTCGATACAAAACAGGTGGAACTTGTCGCTGGCGATGCCGCCAAGACCACCGCCATTGGGATGAATTTGTCCCCCGCATAGGAAAGCGCGCTCGTCGAGTTCCTCCGTGAGAACCGGGACATCTTCGCATGGCAGCCATCTGACATGACGGGTGTACCCAGGGAACTCGCCGAGCACGCTCTGCAGATAATTCCTGGCTCAAAGCCAGTAAGACAAGCCATGAGACGCTTCGGAGATGAAAAGCGCCGCGCCATAGCAAAGGAGATTTCCAAGCTGTTGAAAGCAGGCTTCATCAAGGAAGTGATACATACCAAGTGGGTGGCGAATCCGGTGCTAGTTCCTAAGAAAAACACAAAAGTTCTGCGCATGTGTGTAGATTACACTAGCCTGAACAAAGCATGTCCAAAAGACCCTTTTCCCTTGCCTCGCATTGACCAAGTCATTGACTCGACGGCGGGATCGGAGCTACTGTGTTTCTTAGATGCCTACTCCGGATACCACCAGATCAAGATGAAAAAGTCCGATCAGCTCGCTACGTCGTTCGTAACACCTTATGGCACATATTGCTATGTCACAATGCCATTCGGTCTGAAAAACGCAGGAGCAACGTATCAGCGCACTATGCAAAAGTGCCTGGCGGATCAAATCGGACGAAACATCCACGCATACGTGGACGACATCGCAGTTATGTCCAAGAAGCAAGATGGCCTTATAGCGGATTTGCAAGAGACCTTTGACAATCTCAGGAAGTACAACATGATGCTTAACCCAATGAAGTGCGTCTTCGGGGTCCCAGCTGGACAACTCCTGGGATTCATCGTCTCCCACCGCGGAATTGAGGTTAACCCGGAGAAGATCAAGGCAATCCTCGACATCTCCCGGCCCATCGACCTAAAAGACGTGCAGAGACTCACAGGCTGCGTGGCAGCAGTGAGCAGATTCATCAGTCGTCTTGGCGAGAAGGCTTTCCCACTCTACAAGCTGATGAAGAAATCAGACGAATTCGTCTGGACCGACGAGGCAGACGCTGCACTTAAGGATCTGAAGAGAGTGTTATCCACTGCACCAGTTCTAGCGGCTCCCGAAGACCAGGAACCCATGTTACTATACATGGCGGCAACCAATAGGGTGGTCAGCATCGTCATGGTGGTAGAGCGTAAGGAAGAAGCGCAGGAGTATGGCGTCCAGAGACCAGTCTACTATGTCAGCGAGGTCCTGACGGAATCCAAGCAGCGCTACCCTCACTACCAAAAATTGGCATACGGAGTTTTCCTAGCTTCTCGTAAGTTAAGGCATTACTTCTATGACCATAAGATCACAGTGGTGAGCAAAGCCCCACTGAAGGACATCATCAACAACAGCGACGCAACAGGACGAGTTGCGAAGTGGGGCATTGAATTGGCCTCTTTCGACATCGACTACAAGCCTCGCACCGCCATCAAGTCTCAGGCTTTGGCGGAGTTTATGGCGGATTGGAAGGAAGCGCAGGAAACTACGCCCGTCCCGGAACCAGAGCATTGGGTCATGCACTTTGATGGCTCAAAGTTGCTACACGGCTCGGGGGCTGGAGTGACGCTCAAATCTCCTAAGGGAGATGAGCTAAGCTACGTTCTCCAGATTCACTTCCCCACCACCAACAACATCGCGGAATATGAAGCGCTACTACACGGGCTACGTGTCGTAAAGGAGATCGGCGTACAACACATCATGTGCTGTGGAGATTCTGACCTTGTGGCTCAGCAGGTGGCTGGCACATATAAAGCTCGGAACGAAGTCATGGCGGCATACAGAGATGAAGTGGACGAGATGGCCAAAAGTTTCCTCGGCTACGACATAAAAAATGTACGGCGAGAAGATAACATGGCGGCCGACACCTTGTCCAAACTGGGATCCAGCCGTAAGGCAGTTCCGCCAGGCGTATTCCTCGAGCATCTGCGAGTACCATCAGTTAAGATGGTGGATCCAGAAAATCCGGAGATAGCGAGCTCCCCTGTTATGGCGGTTTTGCCAAGCAATCCGCCATGGGCAGAGCCCTACCTGGAATTTCTGACGACCAAGAAGCTTCCCGAAGACGAAGTCCAAAAAAGACAAATCGAGCGTAGAGTCAAAGCGTACACCATCATAGATGGCAAACTCTACAAACGAAGCACCTCGGGAGTTTTCATGAAGTGCATATCCCAAGTGGATGGAATCGAAATACTAAGAGAGATCCACGAAGGCGAATGTGGGCATCATGCCGCCGCCAGATCCCTAGTAGCTAAAGCATTCCGCCATGGGTTCTACTGGCCAACAGCCAAGGCAGATGCAGACCGCATTGTGGAGCTCTGCCATGGTTGCCAGATGTACTCCAAGCAAACCCATATGCCCGCCACAGCACTGCATACGATCCCTATAACTTGGCCTTTCGCAGTCTGGGGGCTGGACATGGTGGGTCCGCTAAAAACAGCACCTTCGGGATTTACGCACCTTTTGGTAGCGGTAGACAAATTCACGAAGTGGGTGGAAGCTAAGCCCATCAGAAAACTTGATGGCAAAACCGCCCTAAAGTTTGTCAAGGACATTGTGGTCAGATTCGGCATCCCACATAGCATGATCACCGATAATGGCACAAACTTGTCTCAGGGAGAAGTTGAAGAATACTGCCATCACAACGGAATCCGCCTTGACCTAGCATCTGTGGCACATCCATAGTCTAATGGCCAAGTTGAGCGGACCAACGGACTAATCATGTCAGGGATCAAGCCACGCCTAGAAGCACCGCTACATAGAGCAGCTGGAGCCTGGGCAGAGGAGTTGCCATCTGTACTGTGGAGTCTACGGACCATAGCGAAGGAGATTTCCAAGCTGTTGAAAGCAGGCTTCATCAAGGAAGTGATACATACCAAGTGGGTGGCAAATCCGGTACTAGTTCCTAAGAAAAACACAAAAGTTCTGCGCATGTGTGTAGATTACACTGGCCTGAACAAAGCATGTCCAAAAGACCCTTTTCCCTTGCCTCGCATTGACCAAGTCATTGACTCGACGGCAGGATCGGAGCTATTGTGTTTCTTAGATGCCTACTCCGGATACCACCAGATCAAGGTGAAAAAGTCCGATCAGCTCGCTACGTCGTTCGTAACACCTTATGGCACATATTGCTATGTCACAATGCCATTCGGTCTGAAAAACGCAGGAGCAACGTATCAGCGCACCATGCAAAAGTGCCTGGCGGATCAAATCGGACGAAATATCCACGCATACGTGGATGACATCGCAGTTATGTCTAAGAAGCAAGATGGCCTTATAGCGGATTTGCAAGAGACATTTGACAATCTCAGGGGGAAGTTGAAGAATACTGCCATCACAACGGAATCCGCCTTGACCTAGCATCTGTGGCACATCCGCAGTCTAATGGCCAAGTTGAGCGGACCAACGGACTAATCATGTCAGGGATCAAGCCACGCCTGGAAGCACCGCTGCACAGAGCAGCTGGAGCCTGGGCAGAGGAGTTGCCATCTGTGCTGTGGAGTCTACGGACCACGCCAAACAGGTCAACTAGCCTTACCCCTTTCTTCTTAGTCTACGGAGCAGAGGCAATCTTGCCAAGTGATATTCAGTACGATTCTCCAAGAGTAGAGGCCTACAAGGAAGAAGATGCAGAAGCGTCCAGACAACTATCTGTGGACCTGCTGGAAGAAGAACGAGACCTAGCAGCCCAGCGATCCGCCATCTACCAGCAGAATCTCCGCCGCTATCACAGCAGGCGAGTTCGCCAACGCTCGTTCAAAGAAGGTGACCTGGTGCTACGTCTGAAACAGCAGAAGTCCCACAAGCTATCCCCGCCTTGGGAAGGACCCTTCGTCATTAGCAAAGCTCTACTGAATGGTTCCTACTACCTCGTTGATATTCGCGAGCTGGATAAGCGACCAAGTAAGAAGCGCAAACGAAGAGACCCTGACGATATCTACGACGAGACAGATCGTCCATGGAACATCGCACAACTACGTCCTTTCTACACTTAGCATTTCTCTAGCTATGTAACAGGCATCTCTATATGATCAATGAAATAAAGCATTTGGTTCACTCTTGATTTTTTCTGAGTCTTTTACCTCCTTTATTGTTCATTTAGATCGTATAGAACCTTTTGCGCAATTGTGCTCTGCACTTGCGTATCTTTTAAATCCGCCATAAGCGGTCCGCGTAGCTTTTTTATGTTTT
Organism: Dactylis glomerata; assembly: GCA_007115705.1. Classification (NCBI taxonomy): domain Eukaryota; kingdom Viridiplantae; phylum Streptophyta; class Magnoliopsida; order Poales; family Poaceae; genus Dactylis; species Dactylis glomerata. The sequence continues at coordinate 1,568,365 of QXEO01000164.1, read as the reverse complement.
GATCTTCATTCGATGTTTTCTGTGTGGATTCCAGAGTAGTGACTTTTTGACGATCCAAGCCGCCATCTGCTCAGGGTTCTGGACGGTTGCTATTAAGTATCGTCGCCCTAGCGGATTGTTCGTGCAAAGATTTCGCCATCTCACGAAAAGTCAAGCACAGAGAGCCGGATGGCGGATCGCATAATCCTACGCGTGATTTTTTTTTCAAAGTGTTGTTTTTTGGGCATGGCAAAAACTGCAAGTTGCATAAAACTAGGCCTGGCAGTTTCTTCGCGCAATTAAACCACTTCATAAAAAAACAAACTGCAAGAGTTTAATAGCATTTCACTGACCCGCCACAAGCAGATCAGTCATAGTGCACAAGCAGATCAGTCACAGTGCAGACACATCACATGCAGTTTAAGTTTAGATTACAGACCCACTCAGGGGCCGAATTGATGCAAAGTATTTTTTCCTGCCATGTTGCAGGGCACATCTCAAGAAGATGGCGGAACCTTGGAGGACACCTCGTCACCGCCATCACCACCTGCAGTTGCCGCGGAGGCGGATGCCGAAGCTTGGCTTGGCGACCCTGGCAGCTCGTATGCTTCATAATGTACGTTCAACTGAGTGCCAAGGGCACACAGTTGATCATATCCAAGCACGCTCTGCCGGATGGCGGCCTCGTCCACCGGCGTGCCGTCCTCGCCGCTTTCAGGGATGCCGGAGGTGAGCTGGTCCAGGTCCATCTCGGGATAGTGGGCCTTTGCCAAGGTTAATGCCGTCCTGGCACCACCCCGAGCGGAGGACAGCTTCCAGTCCGCCACCAGCCCTGGCACCAGCAGCAGCTTCTGCATGAGCGCGATGGCGGAAAGGTTGGAAGAACCCGCTATCTGCAGGCTCCCGCACGCTTGGCGACCAGCGCTGAGAAGGCCATCAAGCTCCTTCCTCGCTGCGTCGGTGGCCATGCGCAAGCCCTCAGCGGTGTCCATCTCGCTTTGCCCCAGGGAAGCTGCATGGCAGAAACAAGAAGATGCGTCACGGACTGCATAGCGGAAAGTGAAAAACTTTACGTTCTAAGAAGTGGTACCTAGCAAGTTGTCCTGGAAGTGATGGAGGAGCTCGTTAAAGCCTTCACGTCGCTTCTCAAAGTCAGCGGCGGCTTTGCGGAGATCCGCTATCTCCTTGTCCTTCTTCTTGCCCTGGTTCTCCTGGTCCTTCAGCTGCCTCTCGAGGGTGGCGTTTTCAGCCAGCGATTTCCGGAGCTGTTCATTCAGCCCATCCATCGCAATGGCGTGGCCTTTCTTCATCCCCTCAAGTGTGGACTTGAGCTTGGCAGAGTCTGCATGGCGGAATTCTGTCAGTTCAGCGTTTGATTGAATAAGCATAAAGGAAAGGAACCTTAAGGTTAAGTACCGCTATTCTCAAGCTGCTGCTGCAAGTCTGCCACAAGAGCGCCTTTCTCCGCCAGCTCCTTTTCCTGCGAGCTCACGACCTGGACCAGGTCCTCCACCACCTTCTTGTAGTTCTGGCAAAATTTAAGTGTTAGTCACTCTTAGAACTTTATGCCGGATGCGAATCCGCCATAACGCTCGGGGGCTACTCACTGATTCTTTTTTAGTCACTCTTAGAGCATCACGATGGATGGCATCCGCCATGATGCTCGGGGGCTACTTATGCTGATTTTTTGTCTTCTAAGAGCTTTATGCCGGATAATTATCCGCCATAACGCTCGGGGGCTACTCAGTATGAAAATTAAGTTCTCTATAGAGCACTGTGTGAACTACCAGCGCTCGAGGGCTAAGCTATTCTAAAAAACTTACAGAAGTCAACCTTGGAGCCCCATAGCGGATTAAATTTGCGAATCCGCCATGGCGCTCGGGGGCTACTGGGAGTACATACCTCTTTAACAAGACTGGTTCTCTGAACGAATGCCGCCATTGCAGATGACACATGGTTACTGGCCTCCTCTTGCATATTGTCAAGGCGGAAAAGAGCCCCTGCTTTCTTCTTCCACTTTGAAGCCTCCCCGGCTCCTGTATCCGTCTGGATTGCTTTTCCACTAAAACTCACTTTCTTGGCACCTTTAGCGGGGCGATCTGATGGTCCAGCACTTTTTCCTGGAGCATCCGCCACCTTGCTGGTATGCTGAGAAGAGGTGGAAGGCCCAGTTGGGCGAGCAGGAGCATCTGGTGTAGGTGGAATGGCAGCGGGAGATGGCTTGGCTAGCGAAGGTTTCGGGCCAAAAACCTTTCTTCTTCTGAGTGCAAAAGAGACAGATTAGAAAAAGTTATGCATGGTATGAAGGCAAGTTATGAGTATACTTACTTCCGCTCTGGTAGATTTATAGTGGCGGAATGTTCTGGCACGGTGTCTAGATGGCCGCGAAGGGCAGGGAACAAATGGCGAGAGATGACTCTCTTGCCCATTCCACGAATGCGCCCGCCAGCGCCGCGAACGCCACGAGGAACCACCACTACAGGTTCATCCGCCACTACCTCTTCTTCCGCCACCTTCTGTCTCTTGGGAGACGAGGATGTCTCGTCCTCATCGTCAGTAAGATCCTTCGTCCGAGGATAGCGGACGAGACCGCTCAGTTCAGAGGGTGGCAGAGAAGAGAGCTGCGGAGAAATGTGAAGTTATTCAAGGAAAATTAGCTGTTATGGCGGAATAAGGAGAAGCACTTACCTTTGGACAACTGCCATTCTCATACATAGGGATTTTCAGCTTCAGATGCTCATCTCGCCCCACTTTAATGATGTTGCGGATCCGAAGTTCGATTTCTTCAGCGGACAGTTCCTCCTTGGAATAGCGCTGGGGATCGTCTATTCCGCTATACTCACACATCAGGGTTGGGCGGTATTGAAGAGGCTGAATCTGCCGTGAGATCCAGCAGTAAATGGTGTCAGCACCTGTCAGTCCAGAGAAGACAAGTTTCGAAATCCGCCGTGAGCATAATTGGCATTCATCATCCATTGTGAAATCATCCATAACGCCCCAGCTATCCTGCTCCTCGGCGGGGCCATCAGTAAAAGACCGCAGGCCGAACTTCCTTTCAGGAGGGGCCTGGTTAGCCAGATAAAATAAGGAACCCCGCCATCCCTTAGCAGAGTCGTGAGGGACAATGTAGGGGTAGGATTTCCCGTGCCGAGGAACAAAAGAGATCGATCCGCAATTGCGAGGATCTCCGTTCGCGTCCCGGTTATGGCGGATATTAAAATATAAGCGGAATAAATCTCCGCGTGGGCTGATGCCCAGATATCCTTCGCATAGCGCGACGAATCCCGCTAAGGCAGTGAAGCTATTCGGAGCAATATGGTGTAGCTGTAACCTGTAATGACGGAGAACTTCCCTCAGGAAGTAGGATGGCGGAAGGCTGAGGCCACGATCAATATGGGACTTCAGCATAACGACCTTTTCATCTGAAGGAGTCGGCATCGCTTCACCAGGCTCAACCCGCCATCGGGAGGCTTCCTTAGCAGCTATGCGGCCTTCCCGCTCCAAGGAAGATAGAATTTCCTCGTTCAGATTGCAGGAGTCCCAGTCTCCTCCTGAGTTTTCGGGTATGGCGGAGTCGGTATCCGAGGACCGCACCGAACCTTCAGCAGCCTCGGACTTGGAGGCTTCGCGAGGTGATTCAGGCTCCATGGCGGCAAGTGGTGTGGCGGTAATGACTTCAAGGATTTCGAGCGAGGACGAGGAAGACGATGCCAGTTTGTAGCGGAAAACGCTACCGGCGGCGAGATCTTCCGCGGTGGCTCGCCGGAAGTAGCGAAGCTCTCGTGGTGGCGCTGAAGAGAGAGAGTGCGACGGGGGTGAATGAAGGGGTGACCGCCCGGGGGTGAGAGGCTGGGGTATATATAGGCCCCGGGCCTCGAGATTCGTGCCCGCCATCACCACCGCTCATCCCGATCGCAGAAACCCTAATCTGGTGACACGTGTCCAAGGGTAAAAAAGTAACTTGGTGAATCTTACCCTAGAAGGAACTGTGTGCCGAAATTTACGGCGGATTTCAACGGTATGATCCAACGGATCCCAAAAATCTCGCTAAGATAACTACGTCGCTTGATCCGTTATTTACGGCGGATTGATAGATGGAAGAAGGAACCTCAACATAACCGCCATCCCAGTGAAGAAGAGCTATGGCGGAAATGACCTATCTAGGACAAGCATGGCGGATGTAGATGGCAATCTTGAAGTTCCCTGGGGGCTACTGTTGGGGATATACCAAATAGGTATACCAGCGACGTAGTCCTAAATCAGCAAGCCAGGGTGGCCCATCAGGGGTGGTATGGCGGATTCGCCATACCGGGCGGCCCAGTTGCTGAAGTTGCCACGGCGGTACTGGACGCAGGCGCTTATGGCGGATCCGGAGACAGGCCCATGGCGGGCTACTAGCAGCGAGCTTATGGCGGATCCGGATGACGACCCATGGCGGGTGACCTTGTAGCGTACGCGCAGGACTTAGTCTAGGATTCCAAGTTGTATCCGCTCCGGTACCAACGTGTAGCCCATGCCAGGCGCCTTTATAAGCCCGGCGTGGAGCAGCCCTTGAGGCATCAGACCAATCTTACGGCCAATCGCATAGCGAAATAGCCAACCTCATCATTGTAATCGAGCACTTGTTGCCATATAGTGAATTATAGCAGCACGTAGGGTCTCGCCACCGTTGCGGGATCTGAAGCTGGGTAAACTCGTGCTACCACCGTCCTGGATCGCTCCTCCGTGTTCACCCCTTCCACAAACCGCCATACCCCTACCTCTATGGCAGATCTGTTGACGAAACCACGACAACATCATTAATCCTTCCCAAAGGTTTCTTCTTAGCAACATCAGCAATAGGAACATCAAAATAACATTTTTCAAGCGGTGGTAAATCAAGCATGTCATAAATCTTTCTAGGCATGATAGAAATACTAGCACCTAGATCACATAAAGCATGGCAATCATAACCATTAACATGCATATCAATGATGGGTTCCCAACCATCTTCTAACTTCTTGGGAACAGAGGCTTTTTGCTTCAACTTTTCATCCCTAATTTTTATGAGAGCATTGGTAATATGCTTAGTAAAAGCAATATTTAAAGAACTAGCATTGGGAGTCAAAGCAAGCTTTTGCAAGAACAAAATTACTTCAGATATATTGCAGCCATCAACATCAAAATCATTAAAGGAAATAGAGCTATCATCTCCCACACTCCGAAAAATTTCAGCACTCTTTTGAGAAAAAGTTTTGGCAGTTTTAGGCTTTTTAACACAAGGAGTGGGAGTTTTCTCTACACCAATCAAAGTAAGAGGATTGCTAGCATTATGAGCAACATCATTAGAGGTAGTAATGGTACATACCTTCATTTCTCTAGCCATCTCATCTTCTCTTTCCCACCTGGCATGCAATTCCGCTAACAATCTAATATTTTGATCAATTCCAACTTGAATAGCATTAGCGGTAGCAAAAACATTGTTCTCTTTCACATCATTAGGCAACACTTTTAATTTCAGAAGTTCAACATCATGAGCAAGGCTATCAACTTTAGAAGCAAGAATATCAATTTTGCCTAACTTTTCCTCAATAGACTTGTTAAAAGTAGTTTGCTTACCGATGAAGTCCTTGAGCATTACCTCAAGCTCGGAGGGCGCGGCCCTAGTGTTGTTGTAGGGATTACCATAAGAGTTACCATAACCATTACCATTGGTAGAAGGATACGGCCTATAATTGTTACTAGCAAAATTGTTCCTATAAGCATTGTTGTTAAAATTATTGTTTCTAATGAAATTCACATCAACATGCTCTTCTTGAGCAACTGCTGGCGCGTGGGTGACGGCACCAGAAGATTCCTTGTGCGTGGTGAATGACCAGCCAGTTGGGAACCCCAAGAGGAAGGTATGATGAGTATAGCAGCAAATTTTCCCTCAGTTAAGAAACCAAGGTTTAATATCGATCAGGAGAAAAGCAGACAATTATGACTGCAGGTGATGATTGCTAGTTTGCGACAGCTTCGGACAATTTATATATGGCGCCTCGTCCAAGCTTTGCTTGCTAGCTGCAATGCGGAACCAGCACACAACACAACCAAGTACTTTGTTCCCAACTTGCGATGAGGTTGTCAATCTCACCGGTTTGCTTGAAACAAAGGTTATGAGCGTATCGAGTGGAAACAGTAGAAGTATGCGAGTAAAGTAAACAGTGCGAGTAAAGTAAACAAGTGATAGCAATATGATGGAAATAGGACCGGGGTCCACAGTTCACTAGTGGTGTCTCTCCATAAGAGAAATAACACATGCTGGGTAAACAAATTACAGTTGGGCAATTGATAGAATAAAGATAAACGTGATATGTCAAGAAGATCACTATGAGATTTACTCTGGGCATTACAACAAAATACATAGACCGCCATCCAACTGCATCTATGACTAATAATCCACTTGTGGCGAATCAATCTGAGAACTCCACAAGTATTAAGTTGCGAACAACAGATAATTGCATTAAGCAAAGTGTGTAATGTAAACAAAGCATATGCCCTTGAGCATATGAATGTTGTTTTCTCCCTAGTAGCAACATCACATCTACAACCTTAGAGGTTTCTGTCACCCCCCCAGGTTAAATAGAGGCATGAACCCACTATCGAGCATAAATACCCCCTCTTGGAGTCACTAGCAACTACTCGGCCAAGATAGCTACTAACAACGGAGAGCATGCAAGATCATAAACAACATAGAGATAACAAAAGATATAATTCAGTACAGCAACTCAATCATAACACCAATATTCATCGGATCCCAACAAACCAAACATGTAGAATTACATAACAGTGATCTCAATCATGTAGGGCAGCTCATGAGATCTAAACATGAAGCACATGGTGGAGAAGACAACCATCTAGCTACTGCTATGGACCCATAGTCCAAGGTAGACTACTCACTCATCGCTCTGGAGGCAAGCAAGACGATGAAGAAGACCTCCGGTGGCGATTCCCCTCTCCGGCAGGGTGCCGGGAAGAGCTTCTGGACCCTCCCGATCTTCGGGTCGACGGCGGCGGCGGATCACGATGTGTTCTGGAAAAGTGATCGGGTACTTAGGTTTTTTCCATCGGGGGGTCTTTATAGGCGAAGGGGCGATGTCAGAGGAGGAGCAAGGCGCCCTCACGCGGGGCCCTCGCGGCCAGGGGCCTGGCCGCGCCTGTTACGTCTCAAACGTATCTATAATTTTTGATGCTCCATGCTTGTTTTTACACCATTTGCCTATTGTTTCCTTACACTTAGTGGCATTTTTTATGCATTTTCCAGAACTAACCTATTAACAAGTGCCACAGTGCCAGTTTCCTGTTTTCTGCTGTTTTTGTGTTTCAGAAGTGATACACAGGAAATATTCTCGGAATTGGACGAAACAAGTTCCCGAAGTCTTACTTTACCCGGAAGCTTCCAGAGATCCGAAGAGAAGTAGGAGGAGGGCCACCAGGGCCCCACACACAGGGGCGGCGCGGCCAGCCCCTGGCCCGCGCCACCCCCGTGTGAGGGCGCCTGGCCCCTCCTCTGACAACGTCCCTTCGCCTATAAAGACCCCCCGACGAGAAAAACCTAAGGGCCCGATCAGTTTTCCAGAATACATCGCGATCCGCCGCCGCCGTCGACCCGAAGATCGGGAGGGTCCAGAAGCTCTTCCCGGCACCCTGCCGGAGAGGGGAATCGCCACCGGAGGTCTCCTTCATCGCCATGCTTGCCTCCGGAGCGATGAGTGAGTAGTCTACATTGGACTATGGGTCCATAGCAGTAGCTAGATGGTTGTCTTCTCCACTATGTGCTTCATGTTTAGATCTCATAAGCTGCCTTACATGATTGAGATCACCGTTATGTAATTCTACATGTTTGGTTTGTTGGGATCCGATGAATATTGGTGTTTATGATTAAGTTGCTGTACTGAATATTATCTTTTGTTATCTCTATGTTGTTTATGATCTTGCATGCTCTCCGTTGTTAGTAGCTATCTTGGCCGAGTAGTTGCTAGTGACTCCAAGAGGGGGTATTTTTGCTCGATAGTGGGTTCATGCCTCTATTTCACCTGGGGGAGTGACAGAAACCTCTAAGGTGGTAGATGTGCTGTTGCTACTAGGGAGAAAACAACATTCATATGCTGAAGGGCATATGCTTTGTTTACATTACACACTTTGCTTAATGCAATTATCTGTTGTTCGCAACTTAATACTTGTGGAGTTCTCGGATTGATTCACCACAAGTGGATTATTTGTCATAGATGCAGTTGGATGGCGGTCTATGTATTTTGTTGTAATGCCCAGAGTAAATCTCATAGTGATCTTCTTGACATATCACGTTATCTTTATTCTATCAATTGCCCAACTGTAATTTGTTTACCCAGCATGTGTTATTTTATCTATGGAGAGACACCACTAGTGAACTGTGGACCCCGGTCCTATTTACATCATATTGCTATCACCTGTTTACTTTACTCGTACTGTTTACTTTACTCGCATACTATATTGTTTTCCACTCGATACACTCATAACCTTTGTTTCAAGCAAACCGGTGAGATTGACAACCTCATCGCAAGTTGGGAAGAAAGTATTTGTTTGTGTGTGTGCAAGTTCCACAACACCTTCAGTCGTCATTGTCTCTCTTCTCCTGTTCGATAAACCTTGGTTTCTTAAACTGAGGGAAAACTTGCTGCTGCACTCATCATACTTTCCTCTTGGGGTTCCCAACGGGCTGGTTATTCACCACGCACAAGGACAGTCTGGTCGCCATCAGAGGCATCAGCTATTTTTCTGGCGCCGTTGCCGGGGAAGAGAGAAGACTTCTGCGAGGGGAGTTCTTCGCACACACATTCTTTACTTTGTTATTTGTTTTGCTTTACTTTATTTTATTTTACCTGCATTGCTTTTTATATCAAAAACCCAAAAAAATTAGAATCCTTGGTAGCTGTTTTTACTTGTTTACTTTCGTTTTGCTGAAATGGCCAATCCTGAAAACACCAAGTTGTGTGACTTCACTAGCACAAACAATAGTGATTTTATCTGCACTCCTATTGCACCACCTGCTACTGCTGCAAACTTTTATGAGATTAAGCCTGCTTTATTGAACCTTGTTAGGAAAGAGCAATTTTCTGGTGCTAGTACTGAAGATGCTGCAGCTCATCTCAACAATTTTGTTGAGCTATGTGAGATGCAGAAATATAAGGATGTTGATAGTGATATTATTAAGCTCAAGTTGTTTCCTTTTTCTTTGAGAGGAAAAGCTAAAGATTGGTTGCTGTCTTTGACTAAGAATAGTATTGATTCATGGGCTAAGTGTAAGGATGCTTTTATTGGTAGATACTATCCTCCTGCTAAGATTATA